>JANHGB010040861.1:34032-78636 GCA_026283785.1 Coracopsis vasa | reverse complement strand
TTGCATTAAGACGAACTGCATTTTTCTAAAGTTTTTCAGTTTGTGTTAATCAAATAATAATAACTAAAGCCCTGAGATAGACATGTATGGTTTACTTCCAGTAACTGTACACAGGAGAAATATGTATTCATTCAGCATTAATAAGCTTCACGCGAGTGAACCTCATTGAGGATATCTACTAGAATCCTATGGAAATATAAGTCAACTGAATCAAATCCTCTAAAGTGGTTTGGGATTTTATAAACACGAATATGATGTCTATAATTCATAGCCCACTTAGAACAATTTAAGATACTGAAACAACTAAATCCAAATAATACTTGAGAAACCTATGTCTAGTCTAGGTATGAGTTCAGCTAGTAACAAGAGCTTTCAGACTGCATTAAATAAGAGAGCTCCTGGTTTCTTAGGGGAGCTGGTGGGTCTCTGGCCTTGTGTGAAGGAGAATTTTTCTGTTCTTACCAAACATGACTGCTTCTGCAGTTTCTGATCTCAGGTACACATGAAGGGTGAAAATGGATGATTCTGGCCTTAACAGACAATACAGGCTTGTCTACAGTTTCTGTGTATTCAAACTAGAGTGTCTACCATTCCTCTCAAGCTTTTGAGGTGCTGTTCACTGAACTTCATTTTTTTCTACTGTATTTTGCACAGAACTCATGCACTGGTTGAAGTTTCTAGATTAAGATGTTTACTGATTCAATTTAAAGTAATTCATGAGCCTACATATCTCTCAGTACCCCTGTGACATGCATGACAGAAAGGGGACATGCAGATTTTCTAGGTAAGGATTTCATGACTAAGGATCTCATGGGAAGGAATGTGACAGAATTTACTTTTTTCACTTCTCAGAAAACAACTGTATGCTTAGGTGACTGTGCAGTTTACTGCTGTAAGTTTTAGTAGTGTGTGTCTTCCAGATGCTTTATTATCTGAATATGTGTCATTTTTTATACCTTCTTATGCAATTCAGCTGGTAAGTGGGAAAACTGTTTCCTTTGCAGTTGTTTGAATGTCTGCTCCAAAGTGTATTTAAGCAAAAGAATAATAAACATTTATGGATATTCAGCTCCTTTAAATATAGTTCTGCTGCACTGATTACAATAAATTAGTATGAAATAGGTCTTAGGGAGTTAAAAATCAAAAATAATCCAATCAGTTATTAAAAAAGGTGGTATGAAAAAGTCCCTTGGCTAGCATAAAATATCCTGCTCATTCATTTGCTCTGGTTCCACTAAGCAATCAGATTAATTTGCATTAATCATGGGTCACCACCTCTCACCTGTGAGAGATTCAAATTTAATTTTATTCACTGCTCAACAGGCATGCCTTGAAGGTTTAGATTTGGTGTATATTTATAGCAGTCTTCATATTAAACTGAAATCTGGTCGTCAAACTTGGAGGAAGAAATTGAATAATCTGACTTTTGACCTGAACAGATAACAAAACTTATTTAAACATGAAACAAAGTTCCACCCTGCATTCATTACAGGGTATGTCAGATTTTTATGTCTATTGTTTTGAAATGTGGGCAGCATTCTTCCCTGCCAATGTATTAAAAAATTATGATGATGGAAATTCTGTTGTTGGCACTTCATAGGGTAGTCTGAGACCTCATATTCTCTGAAATTCAGTGATCAAATAAGTTTAGAGAGATGTAGCTTACTTTCTGTAGAGTTTTCAGAACATCGAAGCGCCATCACTCTGCATAAAGGCCGCATAAAGGTTAGTTTGTGCAGGTGATTAGCACAGGGCTGCACTAGGACATAGATTGTTCTGGCCAGCATAGTAATATGTCTGATGGGTCTTCTCTTCCAGATGTGCTGATAAAGGACTCCAAGTGGACAAAGCTGTATTTTGGAGAAGGCCAGGCAGCTCTTTCTTTTACCCATCTGAACAAAGATGATGAAGGTTTATATACCCTGCGCATGGTAACAAGAGGTGGCGTGAGCGAATACAGTGCATACCTGTTTGTCAGAGGTAAGCTTTTCACCTGTTTCTTGAGGAGAAATTAAAAAAAAAAGCAGTGAAATGATTAGTTTTATTAAAAAAATCCCGTGTAATGGCTGAAGTACAAAAGATACCCAGTCTTGTGGTATTTCATAGTCATTTGATTTATATAAAGTAGTCTGTGTCATTAAAATCAGTCAATAAATGGGGGGCTTCAAGAAGAGCACACTTCTGAGGACATTTTCTTCCCTGAACAGCCATAGAAATCGTTCTTTTGATGACACAACTTGTTTCTTTCTTTGCCATCTCCTTTCCCTGCAGGAAATAAGCAACTTTGCATATTACCAGTCCTCACTGTGATGGTTTTAGCTCTAGAGATTGCCAACTAGGAATAAGCCTTTTGAGGCAATCTCTTATCCTGTGCCTGGCCTTAGGAGGAGACACAGAAGAAATCAAAAGAAATATTCCTACCACTCTACCACTCACAGTCATCACAATAATCAGAGAAAAGAACCAAAATAAGAAATTAACTCACTGAAGAAATACAATTTTCACAAGAGACATAGCGAAGAGGAAGTAAATGTATTAAAATAGAATAAAGGTCAGAATTTTACTTCACATTTGCATGCACAACTCTCTGAAGTGAGAATGAGCTACCATATGCATCTGAGAGCAGAACTCAGTCTTCACTTATTAATTTTTTCATTGAAAGACAAAAATATCTCCTGTTGAGCAGTTCTTTCATTCTCTTAAATACATCTTCCTTGATGATGGCAAACTGGAGCAGCCCTACTGAAGCCATTGGAGCTGTATTAATTTTAAACTTTGTTCTTGAAAATGTATTGGAACATATATATCTTGCAGAAGTGTCATCCAGACAGTTGATATGAAGTGGAAGGACATGAATATGTTATCAGGGGGTTGAGATCCATCTTCCTCACAGGACTTCATGAGGGCTTCATCAGCCTAGCAATATGCCCTAAAGAAGCCACTCTGCCACCCTAATGTCACTGGAACAATTTGCTCAAGTTCTTTATTTCCCAATTACCTTCTAAGAAAGAAAGTACTCAGGTGTATACCCACTAGTATACAATAACTTTCCTATGAGTTTTTGTTGTAATGGTGGGTCTATTTTAGATACATCTATTTGCCCGTTTTATACAATGACTGATCTCTTTGCATGCACAGAACCCTAGATTTGAGCTATGTTCTCTGGAATCTCTAGTGTCCTCTGTTAGCCTTCCTTTTGCCTTTTTGCATGTAGCCTGTGATGTGATACTGAACACCAGCCACCTCAGAACTGATTGTAATTAGGCTGTATAATTTTAGACTTTATTTTTGTGTTATAGAAGCCTTTCTTTGAAGGGAGCAAACTTTACCTGTTAGGAGACTTCATTAGGAGTTATAGATCCACATCAGGCAGCACATCTCAAAATGAAGCCACAGAAGGGTATCTTAATGGTGGAACAGAGATTATTTATGCCTGTTGGTATTGCAAGACTTTAAATAATAAGTAAACTTAGAAATGTATCAAGAGTTTGCAAAGATTTTATTCCTTAAGAGAATGATATTCTTCAGCTACATGATTTTTACTGAGTACCTTGGTCTGATCAGTAACCCACTGAGCCACAGTTTTCAGTGGGAAAGAACATCAAAACCACATGGGCTTTTAATTCTTGTGAAAAGTAATAGGTGCTTTATGCCTAAGCTGCTTCTCTGTCCTCAAAATTATCCCTGAAGATCTTTATCTATGTGGAGATGTTGACATTATGGGCCTAATTCATTAGTGCAGTGAATTAGTGTGTAGTGAAATCTTTAGGCTTCCATTCATATAAACAAATAGCACAGTGAACTGGAAATCTTCCCTTTTGTCAAGTCAGGGTCAAAACTGATTTATTTTTATTTGTGATTCAGATGCTGATGCATTGATCGCAGGAGCACCAGGGGCACCGATGGATGTTAAATGCCATGATGCTAACAGAGACTATGTTATTGTTACCTGGAAACCACCAAATACGATCAATGAGAGCCCAGTTATTGGGTACTTTGTTGACAAGTAAGTAAACACTGGGATTTATTTAATTTTGTTCATTGCCAAAACCATGTAACCACTGAAGAACAAAAGAATTACCATTATATCCTTCAATATGTGGATTCTTTAGATATATTTTTACAAGCCAGTGGCACTGAAACTCAGCTGCCTACTGCGTTAAATCACTAGATTGCTCCTTGGCAAACTTGTAGCCCAGATGTTCTAGCACTTTCCCAGGTACAGTCTGAGAGTTAGCAAGGGATGAGGGCCATTCCCAGTAATCAGGTACAGGCAGACACCTTTTATCAGACACTAATAACATTCAATAATATGGATGTGGCCAAATCAGAGAATAAGCCCTAGCTGGTTTATAGAAGCCAGAATCCGTGGGCATCTTCAATTACATTCAGTCTCCTTAATCTGTACACTGCAAAAGCTGAAATCTAGGAGTTATTACATTACCTTTTTATTTCTGCTTTAACTGTGGTATGCCAGGAGCTCCCAGGAGCTGCTAGTTTAAATCAGAATAGCAATTCTCTCTCCTTCAGTCTGCTTTGCACTTTGCTGGTGTTTCAGCCGAGGGAAGGCAGCCAGGGAACAGGGGATCAAGCGCTGTTTTGCATTTCTCTTCCACTGAAGTGCATGCTTGCCCCTTGTAAGCAGAGCAGAACATCTAATCCTTAGTGTCTGAAACTGTCAGTCAGCAAAAACGTTACTGAAACGATTTCATAATGTACACTGCTCTACACTTAAAAGCAGCATTTGCAGCTCATTGCTATTTGCTACCCTGCAATTTGGTCTAGTTCAGTGACCACTGTCTGGGAACTGCTAGAAAATTTTGGCTTATGAGTGGCAGTCAATATGAGGAAATTAATTTAAGCCCTGGGGACTCTACCACTTATATCTAATTTGTGCAGTGCATAGATAGTGGGAGTATTTCACCTGTTTTATATATAATTTAGTCTGCTGTGCCTTTTGACATTTTGCTTGGATTACTGCAGTGTCAAGGAGCCCTTAATCATGACCCTATTTTTCCTGGTACTGGCAGGGCACAGGGCAGTCATCTTCACAAAAGTTCACAGTAGTAGGACACAAAAGAGATATGTACACACAAAGGAGCCAGTATGAGAACATCACTCTGCTTCTTGATGACCCTTGCAGTCAGTGGCCCAACCATTGTTGGAGGGAAAACCACAATGATTCTTGCTTAAAAATATGACAAGAGAGAGATGGAAAAGATTGGATGAATGTTGCGACTTCAGCATGTTCTGTGGAGATGCATATTAAAAATAAAAGTGAATAGCTTAGTTGTTATCTGACAAGGAAGAGAACCAAATGGAAGGGAAGCAGAGAGAGTTGGAAAGGCCAAAAAACATGCAAGAAAAATCATAGAATGACCTTTGCAATTGCATTATGAATAAATATTAGCAGGGTGGGAATCGGTTGCCTGATCAGAGGAAAGAGTGTATAGGTGTGTGACTTTCATTAATAAGGTGTATGGTTTAGTTCCTCAGTGGCTATGACTTGCTTGATTCTGTGTAGGATGTTATGCATTTATTGTGGAATGATACTGATAAATGCTGCCTTCTGTTATTCCAAGATGTGAAGTAGGTTTGGAAAACTGGGTCCAGTGCAATGATGCTCCTGTAAAAATCTGCAAGTATCCTGTGACTGGTCTTTACGAAGGGCGTTCTTACATGTTCCGTGTGAGAGCAGTGAACAGTGCTGGCATCAGCAGGCCTTCTCGAGTGTCTGAACCAGTTGCAGCTCTTGACCCCGTTGACCTGGAGAGAACACAAAGTAGGTTATGCAAGGCTGAAACAGATGTTGAATACTTATTTATTTATTTATTATGTTTCTCTTTGCTTAGTTAGCTTAAGAAGCAGAGTTTATTTCTTCCTCTCATTGAATATCTCACTACTTTCAAGGTGGGGGATGTGGTTACCAGGGCAAGTTCCACACAGACAGGGCCTGGGGACTTCCATCTAATTATGGCTGGTTTTCCTTAGCTTTAAATTTAGATACTCATTATCACAAGGAGAAACGTTTTCAAAAGAAGTACCTGGAAGCTTGTATCATTTGCACTGGCAGTTGGGCCCTCAGATTCCATAAACTTCTATGTGTGCTGGTAGTAACTTTTGAAAATGTTATTGAGTATGTTTTAGTTAAAGAAAAACCAAAAATTTTCATATGAATTCACTGGTTCACACACTGTTGTATTTATCCACATCTTTTTTTCCCAGTGAAGTTCAAGTACTGGCACAAGGCCCCAGTGTTACAGGTTGAGGGGGGTCTGTGAGATTGTGACTTTTCTAGCAGATGGAGAGTCAATCTAATGAACAAGCTCTTTCTGAAAGCTGGTTTTGTGCTCAAGGCCACTGCAGACTGCAAAGGAGCCTTGTGAGAGCTTCTCCATGAACAGAGTAAACTGGCTTGCTCTTGGGAGTAGTTTTATTGATTTAGCTTTGTCCTAAACCCCTGTACAGGTTCTGTATATCGTGTACTTGCACACCTTCTGTTTTGTGTGCTCCTTTTACTCAGAGGGGAATTGAACTCATTATGAAGACTGCAGAGCACTGCCCCAATGTTGCCTGTAAAATTTGAGATGAATTTGCTGTGTTTCCATTAGCTGTTTGATTAATTCCTAAATAAAAGTCCAGTTCACTATACAGTTGTTTACTAACCTGCTGTGGAATTGAATCCAACTGCTGTGGTTATGACTCTTGCTTTTAAGTACATCTTTAAATAGTACTTCTCATGCTCTGTTTTTCTGTGAAAGTGGATGAACTAGTGTATGACATTGAGTTGAAACCATCTGGGGAAAGATTTAGTAAAAGGGTTGTAGAAACAGAGGTATATGGGCTTTTGAACAGGTCCTGGACAATAATTTGCAAAATCTGTAAATTTATTAAACTGGTTCAAGAAACTAATTGAATATTTTGATTAACAGCTATTCATGTGGATGAAGGGCGGAAGATTGTGATCAGTAAGGATGACCTAGAAGGTATGTAGCATTTCAATGACTTCAGTCCACCTGTTTATATTCCAAGAATTTAGCATTAGAAACAAAGCTTGAAAAAAATCCACATAGTAGGTAAATTCTTTGTAATAATCAATAAAGACAGATATTCTGGATTGCAAGGCTGAGACAACACAAGTGAAAGGTGAGGTCTAAAAGTACAGAGAACATCACCCACCCAAAAACATGCTGACAGCATCTCCTCACCTTTTTGCTTTGGCTAGTGCTAAGCTGAGTTTAAACAGCTGAACATTGTATCTGATTGCTCACATTTCCCTTTCTCCTATACTTCTGGGAGCTAAATATAGCTTTTTTAGACTGAATTTGATGATCTGAGCAGGTTATTTCCATTTTCATGAAAACTTCTGCAATCCATCTGAATTCTTTAATTAATATCTCTCTGAATAGAGAGGTTGTGCATAAGGTTAAGGTTATACACTAAATATTGTTTTTCCTCAGGAAAACTGAAGAGATCACTGCCAACTTCTGAGATAAATCCTCAAACTCTTCTGTGTTTGGTTGTTTCTATATATGGTGATAATTTTTAGGCTTGGATAATGATTTTCTTTTAACTTAAACTGTCAAAAACATTAACTATAATGGCTCAGTATTAAAAAATAAGGCTGTCTACTCTCTTCCACAAAGGTTATAAACGTGTATCTCCAAAAATAACATACTAAAAGAGAAACCATGTGAGAAAAGATGTAATTTGAAGGAGAATCAGACATTAAATGTTTTCCTCAGTGCATGGGCAGGACAGATGAATTTTCTCTCTTTTACAGAGATGGTACCCTAGGTGAAATAATATGGGTATTACAGGATCAGAATCTTATTATAGTATAAGAATATATTTGTGTTGGTTGCTTGGCTTCACAGAATGTACTCCTGCTCTCAGAATGGCCTGAGAATGATCAGAGGCGTTAAATGGCCACTGTGGCATAGGCATGAATAATATTTGGAATTCAGTTACATGAATGTGCTAATTTAATAAAGGAGTATGGATATGCAAATATCATTGCTTATATAGAACATTACTTTCATCTGCTAGATTGGAGTTTCTGAAAAAGAGATCTATAAGATCATAAGTAGATTTACTTTTTTAGTGCTATTCTGGGACAGCAGCCTGTATCATCATGTTTTACCATTACCAATTATGCCAGCCTTGGGGTTTTCCAGGATGTAAGAAAACGTACTGGGATTTAGTTACGTGAAATCAATTGAAAACCTTTTGACTTTACTCCATTGTGCTGTGAAGGATCATTGTAATTTTCTTGACTGTATATTGGCAATTTTGTCTTAAACAGCTGATTCATGCGTTTTTCTGAAGGAAAAAGTGTGTTTGTAGGAAAACAAGTACAGAAAGCATTGAGAGAAAATTATTTTTCTTTGGATATGTCAGTTTGTTTTAAAAATTCTGGTTTTTGTTGGGAAATGTGTACAATGAAATTACTTCAGTGTACATTTTGAGCCTGGTTGGTTCTGCAGATATTTATGAACTGTTAAAACATCACTTCCATGATTTAGAGATTATTATCAAAATATTTTTGTCTTTTAAAATGTCAAATCCTGAGAATTTAGGGGATATATGCTCCTTGCTACTCTGAGAAGTGGCAAAATGTATCTTAAAAGAACAAAACCTTTTTCTTTCTCTATTGCAAGCCGTAAAAAATAAAACATTTCTAGGTATCTGTTGAGTTGCTACTTCTGACCCATTTCCAAGAGGAAGCTTCTTCAGAGCTGTGTAGCTATGCCTGAAGTGGTCCATCATAGGTCTGAGCCTTTTTTACCTAGTGCACCGTTGTAATTTGTCAGATAACGAAACTGTCTTTTTTGCACACTGGGTGGATGAGTTGACCACAAAGGGCCATGCTGAAATCCTCCAGCCTGGTCCATGGTACACAGCTCATGCCCCATGTTTCTGATAACCCTGCAGAGGGAGTGGGGAGAAGGCCAAACCAACTAACTGGTGGAGTCACCAGAGGCCTGGGGACATATTCTAATTTCTCATAATAGCTCTTTAGACTTCTGTCTTTGATCAAAAAATATCTCTTGTTTGCATATAGTGAATAGTTTCTTTTCCACGACATTCTGCCCAGCAGGTAGAAGTAATTCAAATGTGATCAAATAAAAAAATGTGTCAAATGTACAGGTTTTCAGGGGGCATATTTAACTTTTACTGAAAAAGTACATAACTAACTTTTAAAACTGATGCCTTATTTCTCAAAATTTAACTGAAGTGAGCAAGTAAACTGCAGAGATGGTACCATAGCTCCTAATAGCTGAGCATTGCACTGCAGGGTGTGAGTTCAGAAAGATGAGCTGTAGCATGGGTACTAACACAGGGGTTGAGTTGCTGTTTAAGATTCACTACCTCTGTTACTCTTCCAGGCGATATTCAGATTCCAGGCCCTCCCACCAATGTACATGCCTCAGAAATCAACAAAACATATGTTGTACTCAGCTGGGATCCACCTGTTCCCCGTGGCAGGGAGCCACTGACATATTTCATTGAGAAGGTACTGTACTGTACAGTGGCATTTGTCTGTAAGGTGTTTCATTGCTCTGTGCAATTACATTCAATTCATTTTTAGAACTGCAGAATGAACAATAAAACTAACACTTTCTGTGGTCTCACGGGATTTGGTAATGGGATGGCAGAGAAATATGAAGAATCAAATGTCTTATTATGTGATTTAATGAGCATTGAAATTCAAGGCCCAAGGGAAAGGACACCCCTGTGCTATTTGCGTACTGATGTCTAAAATGAGAACAAGCTACGCATGTAAGGCAGTGGTTTAATGGAACAGAACCATTTTAAGATTTTGCAGTCCTACAGGCAAGTCTGGAAGTTTGCAGTCTGCCTGTATTAAAGGGAGTTTTCTGGTAGTCCTGTGATAGAGCTAGGAATAAACAGTGACTCATAATTTGATCCTTATTTTCATTTTTTCAGGCTTACAGCACTCTCTGCTATACTCTGACATTTCCAATTTATTTCCTGTAAGGTCAGCAGCGAGGCAGATGCCTGTCTCAGGTTCACTGCTCCCTGGCAGCCTTAATGGCTGCCTTCCTCTTCCCTTTGACTTGACAGGATACTTCAGTCATCACAGTAGGAGAGGTTTGTTCTTCTCCCATTTAAACTACTAAGATTTAGATATATCTGTCTCAGAGCCAGGTTTCTAAATTAAGTATGCTGGATTACAGCCAGAGGTCATAATCTCTTCTCCTTACTGCAAAGTTTCCCCAGTAGGTAAATGGGGCCTCATACCTGACCTCTAAAACTCTTACATGCCAAGCTATACTTAGTTTTTATGAATTATGCCTGTAGCATATGCCCCTTCTTAATGATCCACTAAAACTGTCCATAAAACTACCACACATTCAATTTGCATCTTGAATATTGGGAGAGCCTTTTCTCAGGCCCTTACCATGCAATTTTTTTTTCTTCTCACATCTGTTCAGCACATTCCTCCAAAGTTCATCTCTCAGCCAACCATTCTGTTCACATCACTTCTCTTTTTGCAGCCCCCATCTTGTCTTTTCCTTCTCAGTAACATCAAAATCTCCATTTCAAAAGACCTTTATATCCCATTTCTGCATTCTTTATCATCCGTTACCTGCTGGATGTAGAACAAATGGGTGTAAAGTGAAGTCCAGTCATTAGCTAAATTTTCCAGCAAGCATGTCCGTGATTTCTCCCACTCTGCCTTTCACATTCAGAAGTAATGAAAATTTCCATAGATATAAATATCTAGGTTTTTCTCTATGCAATAAAATAGCATCTTCCTTGTACTTATTCCCAGTTGCTTACATCTGCTCTTATCTATAAGTTTCAAGCGTACTGACTTAAGAATTTTGAACCAGCTGTTGGCATGAAAATAGCTCATTGTTTCCAGAATATGCAGAAATAGCCCCAAAAAAGCTCAGATATAGATTTCTGTTGAGAATACACCTACGCTGGCTTAGTTGAATTTCATATGAATTGGAAAAGATATGCATCTGCTTGTTTTACAGAAATAGCTTTATATAGCTCCAAAACCAGTGTAGAGCAATGACAATAATGAACAAACAAGACTTAATTAAATGCCAAACATAGCAAGGGAAAGTGAGAATGAGGACTAAAAAGTTATTATTAGGAGAAAAAAAAAAGATGTATTATACTAATTAATACCTGAATCTAAAATCTTTTTGCATATAAATAGCTTATATATATGAATAGCTCACTTCATAGATGAATGTTCAGTTTTTTGCTTTCTACAGTTATCTGTTAGTTTAGAAAAGCACAATTCTAGAAAAGCACAATTTCTAATTAATTTATTTCAAATAAAGAAGTCTCAGTCCTGAAGAACAAAAATGTGTTTTTGAAGGCCTCAGGAAACACAAAATAAAAATGAGTTTTCTCTGCTGTATAGCAATATTCCCCTAAAGTCATTATTTAACAGATAAAGCAAATAAAACTACAGAATAAAACATTATATTGTGAAAATGAAATGCAACAATTAACATTTTTCATGGCCAAAAGTAGAATATATGGCAAAATAATATTTATTTCATATTTTCCATCTTTTTATTATGAATAGAGTGTATGGCTTTTATTTCTATTATCTGTGAAAAAGATTTTGATATATGGGCTTCAGCTGTTTATGTTTTAATTACATATCTATAGTAGGCCTCTTATAAACAGGGTAGTTTCGAAGCACCTTTGAAACCCTGTTCCTCCACTGAGAACTTCACAGTCTATCAGGTTTTGTTCCCAGACTCTCTGTTCCAAAGTTTTATAAGCGTTTACCTTGTATGCACCTTTCTGTGCTTGAAGGAAATTTCATGTAAGCTATTTACTGAGCACTTGGGCTTTACTAGAATTGCTGCAATATTCCATGACTAAGTTTTGGTTTGGGTCAACAGTTTATCTGGGGAGCCTAATGGACAACAGACTTCTCTTAGAGTACTGGTTTGCTGGCTCTCTTCCATGCACAGTTGTAGTGATGATTAGCTCAGCTGCTGCATTGAGAATATTCAAAAGTAATCATTCCATTTGATCAATGCTTTTAGGGACATGACCTTACTAAAAAAAACCCAAACTACATAAAGATAAATCACTGTGCAAATTAACATCCCCCTCTCTACCTTTCTGTAGAATTTGGATTAGAACTTCTTACTTTATACCAAACCTTTGGGCATTTGAGTAAGTTTTGCAGGGCATGAAATTAATTCTTTTGGAACCAATCACAGCTGACAGTCATGGCCCTAACTGAAGGCTAGCTGTATGTACAAGTGTGCATATATTGAGGTCTACAAAGGCAGGGAGATAGTGAGGTATTCAGACATTTTTGTAGAGTAATGGAATGCATAAGCTGTTAGAATTTGCATGTGTTAGAGTGAGACATTTCTAGTGATCCTTGTTTCATAGTTTTAAATAAATTCATGACAGGATGCAATATAGCAATATGTTCATTTTTTTACAGTCCACAGAAGTGACTCACAGCTCTTTTTTTCTCCTTTATTTTTTTTTTATGTATATATATATTCTGGTAGTCCATGGTTGGCAGTGGAAGCTGGCAAAGAGTCAATGCACAGGTTGCAGTAAAATCTCCTCGCTATGCAGTGTTTGACCTTGCAGAAGGAAAACCATACGTTTTCCGAGTCTTGTCAGCAAACAAGCATGGCATCAGTGATCCATCTGAAATCACAGTACCTATTCAAGCAGAAGATACCATTGGTAAGAGATAAATTTTATGGCATCAATATTAAATGCAATTGTTATTTTACAAAATGGAAATAGACAACTCATTATAATAAAATTAGTATAACTACAATAATAGTAATTGAATCAATTGTTGTTCAATACTGTGAAGGATTTCAGAAAGACCAAGATGCTAAACTTTAGAAACATTCAAAAAATTTCTTGATGACCACAAGTCTCCTTGCTGAGACCAATAATTGTTAAAAAGTTAAATTAATTTTAGTTATTCATTCTACAGAGTGCTCTATTAATGTGACTTGTCAAAAAATAAGAAAATACAGGTTAATTGCCAATTTGGGTAATTATACTGTCTGGCTTAGCTAATTATATACTACCTAATTCCCTACAGTTTCAGATAGATAAGCTAGCCTTTAATTTCTTTCTTAGTATTCTAAGTTGCAAATTACTGCTGATGCAGAATTCCCAGGGCATTAATTAATTAAATAATTAAATAATTATTTAATTAAATAATTAAATAATCTATTAATTAATAGATTTCAGGGATAGGAGAAGATACATCCACATATTCACTGGTAACTTTCCAAATGAAAATTAAGTGTTTATCTTAGGGCCACATTCATAAACATAAGTGAAAATTTAGAGTGGTTCCTCAGCTCATTGGTCAAATATCTGGTTTGCTTTTACAGTTTTGCAGAGGTCACATGAAACAGCCCCATGTATTGACAACTGTCACCCTAAGAGCATATATATTATACTACTGCACTTGCTAGAAATACAAGAAATATTTACAGTATCTGATATACCATAGTTCCCTTAATGTTGGTAGATATAGCCTTCTAAATGTTTGCCATAACTTTTAAAAAATATAATCCATCACCTTTAGCTTGATCTGTAATGATACATGATAAAATAAAGGCATCCTTTGCTTTTATGTATTCTTGATTTGATGTCTCATTAATGCATATAAATTATTTAAACCATTCAACATTCCCCAAGGTAGAGAAGAAAAATACTGTATTTATTGCACTTAGTACAGAAAATAGGCTATCCCTTAGGGGTTAACGCAAGACATTCTGAATAAATCATAGCTATAGCTGAAAGCAGAAAGCAAAAGATGCTATTTTAAAGACAAATTGCAGGAGTTTTTCAGAGATGGAGTTTACCACCTGAGCTAAAATATATTAGAAGCACATGGCTCCTTTTAGTGACCTGCACATAGCACCATTTGACATTCCTGAGGGTAGCTAAGGGTACCTCAGCATTTGGCATTTCTGAGGGTAACTTCATACTGAGGGCAATCATTACACTAGAATTATGGGTTGCTTTCTCTCTTGAGCAGAAACTAGAAGAAGGATGGGGTATTCTAGGTCATATAAAATGACGCAATATTATGCAATTGAATTGAGTGGTAAAAGAGTATTCAGTTTGAAATCAACATCTAAATTTAGGTATTTCCATGTAGGCACCAACAGGTGTTATAGATGTCTCTGCTTTCACTGTGGCAATTGGAGTCTGGAGGATAAAGTGACTGATGCTGCCATAAGTTGCCCCATGGCACCCAGTTATGAAGTGTCTGCTTTGGGGTGAGATAAATAATTTTCAGGACTTTACCAACCAGTGATCAGAGGTTTGGTTTAATTGACCAAACAGACATCTAGTACCTTTTCAGATGATTTCAGTTTGCCGTTTCAGAGGAGTGTACGTATTCAGTCTTATATGTCAGCTCCATGTAGAAGTCTAAGTTGTTCTAAAATGGCCCTAAATGAATTTGTTTGGGTAATTGAAATAAACGCTAGCTCTTTGACTATAATGGCAGCTTAAGAACATGTAGAACATGTATGCGTGGACACACATAAAGCCCTAAATGGAGATATCTTTATCTCAAATCCTTCTGATCTTACAGATTTATTGCGTAAAGTACAATAGTGTATAAGTACTATATTTTATTTTGAGATTGAAAGACTAAATAAAAAAAAAATGCTTCCTTTCTTTTGTTATGTGTTGCTTGTAGTTCTCCATAGTATATCATCTAAGGAAACTAAGACCACCTTCAATAGGCAAGTGCTGGATATCTCTCTTAACCTATTATGAAAGACTGAGACACTGCCTTATTTCCTTATGGACAGATATTTTATAGTGTACAGACTGTGTGTTGGCCCTAACTAAGAATTTTTTTCCATTTAGATCTTGATGGTTTTGGTTCTATTTGTGCACATTCAGACTGTTTAGTTCCATATAAACTAACTATGAACTTTCATTGCATGTAAGTGAACTGCCTGCTGTTGGCAGAACTGTAGTCCACAGATTGAAGGAAGCTTTATCCACTTCTGCTTGGTGCTGCTGAGGTTGGTTCTGGAATATTGGTTCCATTTCTGACTTCCTTAGTCTACAGGGATGGGGGTAGAGGACCTTGAGAGGTCCACTGGATCGCAACCAGGACAACCAGAGACTAGAGGTTGTGACCTGTGGAGAGAGGTGGGGGTAGCTGGGCTTGTTTCGTTTGGTGACTTCCAAAGATGATTGTGCTGAACTGTTCTGAGAAATGCCAAATGAAAGAAAAAAAAGAAAATGTAACAGCCATAAATTGTAGCTTACTAAATTCAGGTTGGACTCTTGGTTAAAAAGGTGCAAAAGTGCAATGATGGAAAAGGTTGTGCAGGGAAGGTGCGAAATCTTCGCTGTTAGAAGTTTTCAAGACTTGGACAAACTCATCCAGTTTCGTGTTAGTGGTAATCTCGCTCTCAGTGATATGTTAGACTAGATGGTCCCCAGAGATCCCTTCTAACCAGTGTTCTTATGGTTCTGTGCAATCCATCTAGCTAAGATTAGTTAAACGCTTAGCATTCAAACGTGTGCTTAAAGCTATCTTGAAAAGCTGTCCTTTTCTGAAGTGGGGTTGTTAGTTGAGCGGAAGGCAGTATTTATTAATGCTCTGTATATAATACCTCTACAGTTTATGTGCATTTCTTACTGATGCAGTTGTGCTCCAGGGGTATAAGCTATACGCAAATCTTTTATTTGAGAGAGAATATTAGAGAGAGGACTTCTGAGAGCAAACATTTTCATATCTATATACCTTTATCCAAACTGATATTTGAAAATATTTCTCCTATAACTCCCTCCCCAGAAACCTGTATAAAATCAGAGAAATAGCTTACTCATAGCTTAGAGTAAGTTTACTCTAAGAAAACAATAGAAAAATAAATATATTTGTACACACATATATAGAAGTATCCAGACTTACAGAGAAACAAATATACTAAAATATATATCTCATATAGCAATATTAACATGGTAGGAGAAGTCATGTCTGTAGTGATGAAATATGATAAAAGTATACAGTGTTGCATTTAGCTCAGCTTACATTTTTTTAAATGTATTTCATAACAGCACATGTTTTCTTTCTTTTTCTTAGTGGCTCCATCTACACCTGGTCAGGTAGTGGCCACAAGAAATACAAAAACATCAGTTGTGGTTCAATGGGATAAATCAAAGCATGAAGAGGATTTATATGGCTACTACATTGACTACTCTGTGGTGGGATCAAATCACTGGGAACCTAGTAACCATAAACCTATTAAATATAACAGGTATTGACAATAATTCTATATTTTGGGGAGGTTTGAAAACTGTAGGATTGTTTTAAGCCAATTTACGTGCTAAGCAATGATGTTATCATGGAAGATGAATGTTGAATGAATGTGAAGAAAAACAGTCTGCAGACTCTCAGAGCTAAGCATTTCAGATTGCAGGGCAGACTTTCCCTCCCCCTTCCCCACCCCTTTTTTTTTTTTTCTCCAGAGAGGAGTATCTTTTGTCTATTGCATGACTCTGAGTTATAAAAGTAGGTTATAGAGCCATGGTTCTGTATGGACATGAGTAAGCGTAAAATAAATGTCTTTCTTAAAATCTAAATTATATTATGGGGTAGACAGGCCTGATGCACATGAGGAAGAGAATGAGAAAGAGAGGGACCTCCGAAGCTTTCCCATAGCCTGTGGACATCAGGGCAAAAGGGCAGGCCATGTCTGCTATAAACATGGTGAGGAAAGTGCTGCGGCTGCTGATACTACTGTGCAGGAAATCCAGGTGTCCCATCCCAGAAACATCAGGGGTCCCTGACCTGCTACATCTGTGGGTAAAGGACAATAGCCCCTGTTTCTAGTTCCCTTTTTATGATGCCACCCCTGTCTGTATTTCTGATGATTTCTCACTCCCTCCTGAAAACATCACACTTCATTATGTGATTCTTCAATTAATTTCCTTTGTGACAACCATTCTTACTCTTGCTGGAATCACTCACCAAATGCAAAGTTTATATGTGCAATTTATATTTTCTTATAGGTATATAACAAGTACATTATGCTGTTTAGTGTATTTTGTCAGTTGTTAATTCTGAGTGACTTTGTATTCTGATGAATCCTTTGATCAAGTAGTCAAGAAATTTGATCAAAGAAAAATAGAGAATAGTTCTTGATCAAAGGGACTGGGACAGCACAAAAATAACAAAAAAAAAAAGAAAACCCAAAACAAAACAAAATGTTTGCTTTATGTGAACATATCCTACAATAGGATAGTTCTATCTGCTATAATAATTACCTAGAACCTCAGATCAAAACTGTAGCCTGTTTTTGTTAGTGACTATGAAAACACAGTGAAAAATATAGTCCCTTCCCAGAACAGATTAGAATTCAGTGAGGGAATATACTGTAGTTTATCTGACTCTAAGTGGTAGATCAGTGCTAGCAACTTAAGTACTGTGACCAGCATCCCATCTAATTGTGTTGTACTACATTGCATCATTGTATTAAGGTTTCCCTCTTGGAAATATTTTCCTTTATTAAGCACTCATGATGCAGAGCTTTCTGATTGTTGCCCAGATTTCATGTTACAGTACAGAATGGTACCTGTAAAACTTATACTAATACCTTTTTTTTTAAACTCAGGTTTGTTGTTCATGGTTTGGAAACTGGACAGCAGTACATCTTCCGTGTGAAAGCTGTGAATGCTGTAGGATTCAGTGAAAATTCACAGGAGTCAGAGGCTATAACAGTACAGGCAGCCCTTAGTAAGTATGAATCTGCAACTCAGCTTCTTTTTTCTTGAATCCTAGAATCATAGAATGGTTCGGGTTGGAAGAATGAGTAACGTATTTTCAGCAATCAACTACTCGGTCTCATTTGTGGTAACAGTACATTTTGCAGCCACTGAGCACATCCCCTTAGTGACATTTGTGCTCTGGCCTGTGTGTGTTCTAGAGAAAAAAATTGTTTAAAAAATCAAAGATGTTATGCATAATATCTATTACAAATATTGGGTCAGATTCACTGTAATGACCAAGTTGCTTTCTGCTCCTCAGCTGTAATAAAGAAACAGTAAATCTTGGTTAAGTTAGACAAGTAGCTTCTGGCTAATTTGGAGTGGTGCAGGTCAGTTCAGCACAGAATCTGCTCCATTCAGAAGAGTTTCAGGAAAATTTATTGCTGCGTGGCTGAAACGAACAGAAAATTCCCTTTGGCTGCTCCAGGTTGGAGCAATCTACCTCCTCTGGTACCCTGCAAACAAAATTTCACTGTGAGAACAATCCATTGTGCAACCTTCAATGGGTATGATGCATACTGAGTGAAAGGCTGGATAATTACTTAGAACAAAAAGTACATGGATCTGGGCTACTCTGTCCCATTTTTCATTTCTGCACAGTTTCAGTTTCATATTGAAAATTTTAAAGTAGAGCACTTTTTCCCCACCTGAGTGGCCTGTTCTTCTTGGAGAAGAAGACCAATAGGCATACTTGTCAGAAAGTTTTCTAAAACATTTATAATTCAGAATGGCTATTATAAGATAAATTTGGATGAGATGTTACTGACAATCTTACTCTATTTGACTTTTCTAGGGCAAAGTGTGTCTCATATGGGTAGGTGATGCACGGACACTTGCACATGTATCACCCCTATGTCATAAATGCACTTCCACCTTTTATTTTGTCACTGTGTGTTTTGAAGATGAGGGTTGCATGGTTTATGTCACTGAACACAAAGCAGGTGGATCTTAAGCACAGCTATGGGATGTGGATGGCTTTTATCCATTTCAGTAGCCTTAACAGGATTTTCATATGGCTATTTAAAGGTGACCTGTGTTAGAGTGGACAGAATCTTTCTGTAGTATTATTTTAAGGGCATTTACAGGAGTTCACTGTGGTCACTCTTATTTACCAAGAAGTGGTAATAATTGCAAAGGCTGTTTTGTGGCCTCTCAGTATAACACCACATTTTAAAAAAAGAACAAAATGACGGTTTTGGTGATTACTATCTGTTTTCATGCTGATCACCAGTACAGCTACAAGATTAGGAATTGCATTAAGGGCCTCTGCTAACATATTCTATTCCGAATGAGGTAAGACATGTTCTCTGAATTTATACTGGTAATTCAACTGAAAATATCCAGTGAGCTTTAGCGGCAGGAGCTTAGCCTGTATTGACTGCAGCACTACAGTGTTAAGAAAGGGATATCTTCAGACAAACTTTCATGCATGGATGGCAAATACAAAACAGTGCTTGGTGGAAAGGGTGCTTGCTAGTAGTAGGGGTGTAAAAAGCTAAGGAAAACAGTTTTATACATCTCTAGGAAGATGCCTGGGTAATATTTCTCCTTCTGCTACAGATGGGAGTAAACTCATACAGGTAGACTCATGAAGGAAATGTCTTTTTTGCCTCAGCAAAGGTTAAGCTAATGATCATCTAAATATTTTCTACTTATTATAGGGCAGAAAGCACTCTCAGTGTGAAGCAGACATACAATACGGGAATAGGAGGGGAAAATCATGAAGGCTATAAATAAGGCCGTCGTATAACTTCATTTCGTTGAAGTTCATAGGCATTTTTTTTTTTTTATCATTGGGTGGTTCTTACCATATTCCAAAAGTATTTGAGTAGTTTATTGGTTGCTTAGCAGGAAAAGATCTTCAGATCCCTTTCAATCTCCTAGCATAATATCTGGTCTGAAAACATTTTCACTGGCATTACCATTTTTATACCAGAGATTATCTATTCCTTTTTGCTATATACTGAGAGGGCAGGACATTAAGCATGTTAATTCAAAAGCTTCCACATTTGTTTGGAAATAAAATTAATTTTGATTAGCAGCTATACAACTGCTTTGTTACCAATATGCAACTGATAGCAGTACAGTGCAGAAAACAAAAAGAATACAAAAAATGCTAAACAACTTATACAGTGCCATGTTTTAGACTCTGTCCTAACTCTCAGATTGCTTATTTCTTTATAGCTTGTCCATCATACCCTCATGGTATCACACTTCTGAACTGTGATGGTCATTCAATGACCCTTGGCTGGAAAGCACCAAGGTACAGTGGAGGTTCACCAATCCTTGGTTATTATATGGATAAACGGGAAGCTAATCATCAAAACTGGCACGAAGTCAATTCTTCCCTTATTACCCAGACAATTTACACGGTTGGTACTTTTTAATACTTACATTTCTGGAGCTGATTTGTATTATTTCTTTGCTTTTGGCAGGGTTTTATTTTCTTGCAGAGAAATTCTTTAAATACTTACTACAGTAAAACCAGGCACCTCATTGTGTATTTTGGAGTGCAACATGCCTATAAATTGTAGAGAATTAATGGCTTCCTTTGCTAAGAAATTCTAAGATCAATTCAGAGAGGTTATTTTTGTAGGAAAAGGTGTGAAGCACATGCTTCACAAAGAACAAGATGAGCTATAAAATGCTTCATTAGCTATATTCATTAATGAGCACTATATGTACTGCTGTAATAACATGCAGACAAAAGATGGAAGCATTTTCAGAACAGATGACCACACTGTCTGTAGAACTGAAGACTTGTAAGTGAAATGCAGATGTGCTGTGAACAAATGTAACTGTCCCTGTTCTTACTCCCAAAATCTGCCTGCAGCTTGAAAGGGAAGTATATTAATAAACCTGGCAATATGTTTTACTGCTGCCTTTCCAGAGTGCCAAGGTGATGATTTTAGTTTTAAAATAAATTACTTCTAGCTGGACTTGCAATGTATTCAATGTTTCTTAAAATGGGAAAATTTTGATGTGAACTTCCAGGAGAAGAGGTTAGGAATATGGAATATAACGACTAATTAATTAATCTGATTTTTTTAAATTAATCAGATTTTATTCCAAATTATTTCTTAAAAGTATTTCTTCAAGTCAGCAACTTTCTTATAAACCTCAAGGCAGAAATGTGTTTTTAGCAGATATTTGACACTGAAGTAGAAAATAATGCTGCAGATTAGCTCAGGAAGAATGTTTCATGCACAGCTGGCAGTACTCAGGTGTATATATACTTGTGAGTGAGTTTATAACTGGCATCTCTGACATAGTAGATGAAGCATGGGTATTAAGAAATAAAAAAAGACATGGAGGATAAGCATGAAAGGGTACTACAAATCAATGCTTTCCAGATCTTTTCATTTTTTAATGCATTTGTAAATGAGTAATGTAAATTAAGGCGAACCATTCAGAGTTTCATTAATTGGATACTTAATTCTCATACCTGCCAGTAACTATATTTGTGCCTGAAGGTGCATCTTCATACATTAGTTTGAATGACTGGAATCTAAAATACTGATGGGAAATAAAAGTAAGACAGCTTTTAGTAGCACAGAATATTTTACGACATACATACTGCAAACAGAGAAGGCACTGAGATATACAGTAGAGCACTGGGAAATCACTAAAGGTTTAACCCTCTCTGATTAAATTTGTCTATGGGAACCCAAAAAATATTATTTCCTTTAACAACCTGAGATTTCAGAACCATTTTTATAGGCTAAACTGTTATTCTTTCTTGTGAATTACACTCTACAACCCTATGTCTTCAGGAATTCTGTCTAAATTGTATTAGTGCCTGACTTTTCCTAGCTTACATTGTTTGCTTTGGTCTTGTATTTGATACTACCCCATCATATGTTTGTTACCATCCCATCATATGTTTGTTACCATTAAAAAAAATCATACTAAAGTTCTTTTCTATCTCACATTTTTATATTTTCCCAGCTAATATAGTTTTAGTTTATTTATTAATGAAAATCTAAAACTGTTCCATATGTCCACTATATGTTCTCCTCTCGGCTGCCTCTTTCTCTTGAGACGTGTGACTAGATATAACTTTGGGAAACTTATGCAGAAGACTGAGGTGTAGAAGACTTGTTTATTGTATTTAGACAGTCTGGAAAATGAAAGATGGAAGAGAGTTCCTACTATGTGGTGCTTAGGGTATTAAGAAGCTCACACCTTGTAATTTGTATACCTTGACCTCAAAATCTGAGATGGTGATGTGATGGACTCAGTAGGTAAGTCAGGGTTCATTTACCAGGGATGCTTGCAGAGGTATAGCACGGATACCAGGCATCCCATTTCCAGTGCTTACTTCCTCACTTTGTAATGATAAGTAATTTTAAGAGAAAGTTGCATACAAGACAGAAAAAAATACCAAGAGAATCTTTCCCAAGCTTATATTAGCACCTTCTGGAACTAATTGGGTTGCCTTTTCATTTAGATTCACTGGTATGTCCACAGTGAACTCTTTAGACCAGAACACCATTTAAACTCTTGCTTAAGTGAATGACTTAGTAATAGCCACTCATAAGAAATGCAAGAAGATATTTCATGTTAGAACAGTCACCCATAAGTATCTCCCAGTTGTTATTCATTGAGTGGGCTCCCTTGACCTTTGCTCTAACCTTTTGAAGCCTCTCATGCCAATGTATTAAGTGCTGTTATTCTTAGGATGATGTGACTGAAACATGAAAGTACAATGTAGATCTCTGCATTACTCTATTTAAGAGTAAAATCTTCAAGCTAAATCCTTCCAGTGCTCCAGCACAGCAATAAGGCCTGATAACTAATTAAGACTTATTTTTAATTATTTAATTTATTAAAATAATATAAATTATGGATTTTGATATATTGAATTGTTTTCTCAAAAAAGGTGGAGGATTTGACAGAAGATGCTTTCTATGAATTCAAAGTTGCTGCTGCAAATCTGGTTGGAATAGGTCAACCTTCAGATCCCAGTGAGCATTTTAAGTGCAAAGCCTGGACTATGCCGGAACCTGGTAAGTCTATTAGTTCCTCATTCAATTCAATTCATCCTCAAAGCACAGTCAGTGTATTATTGTTACAAGTGTATTGTTCCAGACAAACTCTGCTGGATGTTAATTTCTGCCATGTTACTTGTTGAGATTGCTGTTGCTTCTGAGATCTCCTGTTAAAAGCTACTTTCATATCCCCATTGATGACACTGAACGTCCTGGGAAGTTGGTGAACTTTACTTAGCTTGCTGAGTGTTTCCTTCTTTCATTTCCCACATCAGCTCGGAGCAAAAAGTCTTCAGTTTTCAGTCTATATTTATATCTTTATCATCTCTTCAACTCCAGCCCTACAAACTCCACTTCACACTTATCACCTGTAAAATATATAGGCATCTCTGCACCATAATCATAAAATTATAGAATGGTTTGGGTTGGAAAACACCTAGTTTCAACCCCTCTAACGTGGACAGGGACAAATTCCATTAGACCAGATTGCTCATAACCCCAGCCAACATGGTCTTGAATGTTTCCAGAGATGGGGCATCCACAGATTTCTCTGGGCAACCTGTTCCACTGATAATTGCAGTCTATTAAGAATATTCCTGGAGTTTCAAGCAGAACATGGACCTGTTTCTTGACATAGAGGCAAGTAGCACAGTGTGGCTCACACTTCATAGCTAAAGTCTTCAGTCTCAACTAGTGTGCTCTTATTCATTAATTTTCCCTAGATTATATCTCGGTGTTATCTGAGAGATTATTAGACAGATGTTATAACAAACATGATAACAGACATACAGCAGGAATGACTATGTGCTAATACTTAAACCTGTGTTTAGACTGGCTGTAGTTTAGCACTGTAGGTGTACCTACAGACTGTTAATTGCAATGCTGACTTCATAGAAAATGTTAAATAAGAATTATTGTGAATTCCGGACCCTCAGAAAAAGAAAGTTAAATTTTAGTCTACCTCATGAGCATATAAATTTGTGCCTAAATGTTAGACATAGAGGGAATTGGTTCTCCTCAGTAATGTTTGAGCTCTATAAATAAACTATGAAAGGGTTTTGAAAAGCTCATTCTGCTTATTTTATAACACTCTAACACCCTCACTCATACTGAGCATACGTTTGCTGAAAGTATTTCTGATGTGTGGTACTGGTTCGCCTAAACAAAGCATGTGACCATACAGCCCATGATGAAAACACAGACACCTACCAGTTTAATATATTTTTTTGGTTTTTTCCCCAAAATGCTGTAAAATAATCAGACTACTGTGGTGTTAAATCAAATTGTATTTATGACATTGAGTTTTGGTATGCAATTACGGATCCATTCTAATACTTGCATATGTTATCAGGAGCTGTCTGACACCTACACACATCTGTTCCGTGCCTAAATATACATGCAGTTATTTTTTTGGCAAAGAAAAAAAAGAAAAATCCAACCCCTAAATCTGGTTTTGTAAAACTATTGGAATTTTTAGTGATTTCAAAAGGGCACAATTAGCATAAGGTGGCAGGAAAATGTCAGTTTTCTTCTTTATATTATATGTAAAAAGTAATTATGCTATATGTAAAAAGTAATTCTTGTGTGGAACAACAGCTCAGTAAGATCATGAGCTGATTCAAATGGAATAATTTACTAGGAAAGAGGTGTCGAATGTCATATAATTCAACTGCTTATCCACATGCAGGATCAGCTATACCCATCTTGTTGACAGAGGCTTGTCTAATCTGTCCTTAAAGACTTCTACCCATGAAAAAGTCCGGGTTCTTTGGAGAGGATCTATTCCTAATCTTAATATGCTTACAGTTTAAAAAGTTTTTCTAGTATTCCTGAACCTTTCTTCCTGCGATCTAAGCCGATTTCCTTCTTGTCCTGTTCACCAAGGTCATGATGACGAGATTATTCTTTTCCTCTTTGTAACAACTTTCCTCTGTGTTTAAAGACTTCCAGACCTACAGTTTTCCCCTTTAAGTTGACAAAATCCAGTTCATGCACTCTTTCTCATACAGTGTGTATTTCCTAAGTGAACAATTTTTTGATACTTGAACTTTTTCTAATTGGCTTATGTCTTTCTCAATGGCAGTGCACAAACTGTAGACACTATTTCAAATAAAGATTTTTCAGTGCTGAGCGAAGAAATGGTAACTGCAGACACCACGGTTGTTTGCCTGCTTACAAATCCTCTTCTACTTGCCTTTTTAATTTTTTTTTATTTAATGCTGTTATTCTAAATTCCAAGTTTACTTCTTGTTGATGCCCGCATTCTTTTCTGCAAAACCTTGTCAGAGTGTTGTTCTCCACATTTTCTAGCTAAATTCTTCTGAGTTCATATATGTTATCATCTGGATTTAATGACATGACAAAGCTATCAATAACAAAATGTTTAATATCCTGACCTTAACTCCCTTTGTGTTAGCTACATTTTCTTATCATCTTGTAATATTTAGTTTAAATGCATCCTCAGTGGAACAATTATTTTCCTTAAAGGATCTCTGCTTTGTACTCTCTACAGTGTTTTCAAAACATCAGTGAAACTGCTGATTGTGTAAACCAGTGAAGATTATACTTCATTTTAAATTATATATAAAGAAATAAAGTAAGAGGCACTTTCAGGAAATGAAGAGAGTGAAATTTTCATTTTCATAATGAACAATCTGACCTTTCTTCTACTTCTTAGCTGATTACTTTGTTCTCGTTATGAAACTAGTTGAACAGAGAGTATTGCATTCTTCCTGCTTAAGAAAACCAACCACTCATCCCTCTCTAAATTAACCAAACCTGTTAAAATATTTCACAAGCCCTTTTTAGAATAAGTTTTCAAACAATAGCTTAGAAAAAATGAAAAGAAATAATTGAGATTTAAGACTGGGAGAAAGAGGCTGACCGTCTTCTCTGGCTTACCAAAGATAGAAGACTAATGTAATGTGACTGCAATCGATTCTCAGTGTCAACGAAGTATTCTTCCACCTCTTGATATGGAAAGGAGATTTCCTCAGAAAGGCCAAAACACCTTGCAAGATTTTCAGCATAAGTAATGGATTCCTTGCCCAGAGCCCATAATTATTTCATCCTTCTGCAGAGCTCTAGTCTTAGGAATCTCTGTGAGTTACCAATGATAGCTAATGAAATATTTTACATGACTTGAAAAAATGAATCATCTTATGGTCTCAGAATCCTCAAAATAGAACATATTTCATTACACATTTTCTTCTACTGTCTACATTTCTAGCAGGTGAATCTGCTAGTGGAATTTTAATTATCTGTGGATATATAGACATTCATGGTAGGATTTTTGAAGAGCTCTGAAAGAAGGCTTTAGATTCCTTGAAACTTGCAGTCTTTCCATCAGAAATCTATTATTTATCCTTATAAGGTCTGTAACATGTACTTAAATGTTCTTTTCTGAAATGTGCTTGTCTAGTATGGGGAAAAACTTTTCTAAAAAGAAAACAGTTCTTTTTTGCTGTATATTTGCTTAATATCATCCGTTACAAATTTCATGTTCGTTCAGCACTGGTTAACTGGTTAACTGGCTGTAATGGCAATCAGGTTTATTTGTAACGGGTTTTTTTATTCTTCTTTATTTTAAATGGTGAGAGTTGTTCTATGAAGAAGTAGGCCAAACTGACAACACTGAGAAAATCCCAAAGTCTCAGGTACTTTCAGGATTCCTTACTCTAAATTTAAAGCACCAGAAGCAAGCTTCCAACTACACGTAACTGGACTGAATATCAGTATCCTGTCATGGATGTTTTCACCACTGTAGAAAACTGATATAATTCTGCCTTTATAGTCTACAGGTATAAATAAATATCCAGATTATAGCAAAAAAATAAATGCCACAAGTTAAACTGAATGGCGCTGGAACAGTTTAATGAAGGAAAAGGAAAGTGCAGTATGAAGAACAAAATTCAGTAGATACAAAATTATGAACTCTCACGTATTCATAGGACATCTGGATGTTCTGCGAGTAAATAGTTCTTCTGACATATATCCTCTTGAGAAGTTCTTCTTGGCTATCGTTATCCATATCACAATGAAAATTTCTTCTGTCATGGAATGAGAAGCCTGATCCAAAGTCCACTGGTGCCAGTGGGTATCGGATTAGTCTGAAGGGTCATGGTTCAAGTGTACCAACAAAAAATAAAAATCCTGATGCTAAATTATGAACCTGAGTCAGGCTCAGTGAAGCAACTTTGATATGGGCTGGTGAAATTATTTAATAGACAAGCAACCTCTATTACTTGTTGGAAAATTTTAAACTGCATGGATTTTCTTCGTGATTAGCTTTGTCTTAAAATGGAGTTACTGAGATCTAGCTAAGAATGTGTGCTTCAGAATACTAATGTCCTTCACTGCATAAAGCAGGTATTGCTGTATACAGCCATGAGGGAAAAATGACCTAAATACCACATATACCAGGTTTATTGTAAAGGATGAGATTTTTGGAAAGCAAACACAGTCAAAACAAAATTGACCTCTACAGGGCCAATTTGTAGAACTTTGTTATATTGAAGTGAGCTTCCTATATTTGAAATGTTTTAGGTCCTGCCTATGATCTCACCATTTGTGAAGTTAGAAATACATCCCTGGTTCTTCTGTGGAAAGCTCCTGTGTATGAAGGCAAAAGCCCTATTACTGGGTATTTAGTAGACTATAAGGAAGTAGATACAGAAGACTGGATCACTGCTAATGAAAAGCCTACTCCTAAGCGCTATTTTAAGGTAACATTTTCCTTAGTTAGTGTTAAATCAAAACTGAGTTCTGAAACCATTTAATTGAGAGCAGCAAAGGTGTGTATTTGAACTTGGACTTCAGCTAGCATCTTCATATAAATAAACATAAGAGTTTAAATTGTTTTTAAACTGGCTTTGCTCTTTATCTTGTTCAAGGTCACTAATTTACAAGAGGGTCATAGCTATGTTTTCAAAGTTCGTGCAGTAAATGATGGTGGGATAGGCAAGTCATCTGAAATATCTGAACCAGTGCTTGTCGAGGCACGGCCAGGTAATGAACTGTTTTAACTTCTCTATTTCTGAAATACTGAAATACTTAGAAGTGACTTTAATCAATCTCATTTGATATTGTAGCACAGATAAGTATTTCAAGAGTTAAGAAGCTTTTAGCCTTAAAACTTAAAGGAAAGATATTGTGAGTACAGAGGTCTTCGAGACTTCATGTTTTACTTGCTGTGAGTAAAAAGAAGTATGACCACACATTTATTAAAGCTTCAAGAGTGATAATGAAAATAATGAAATTAATTTACTTAAACTGTTCATATCTCATATTAATTTTCATTTTATATATTTGCCTCTCAATAAGAATTTATTACTTTTAAGATTCCGTTTTTTTTTTTTTTTTTGCTTGTGTAGTGTAAGAATCATGGTAGTTTGTGATGCTGAGTCAGCACATGACATAAACAGGCATCAAGATCTGCAAGTAAGATCTGCAAGTACCTGTTAGTGAAAATGGTCAAAATTTGCATGGGCTTTAGTAATTTCTGAATTGTAGCTCGAAAGAGAAATGCAACCTTGATATTTGAGTTGATTCCTATTTTGCAGGAACAAAAGAAATCTTTTCAGGTGTGGATGATGAAGGTAATATTTACCTGGCTTTTGAGTGCAAAGAAGCTACAGATGCATCTCATTTTGCGTGGGGTAAATCATATGAGGAGATTGATGATTTTGATAAGTTTAACATTGAAACAGAAGGAAGTTGGTAAGTCTTGCCAGTCTACCAAATTATTAGATGTTTGTCATGTTATACATCCCAATAACATGGGAAAGCTTGTTAATTATATCTTTCATTGGTCATTTTAGTTCAAAGCTGTACTTCAAAAATCCTGATAAATCAGACTTGGGAACTTATTCTATCTCAGTTAGTGACACAGATGGAGTTTCATCCAGCTTTGTTATGGATGATGAAGGTAAGGTTTTTATCAGCTAAAGTCTTTCTTCATTTTATCACCTTAACTGCATTAAAAGTTGTCCAAGAAAAAAAAATCCCACAACTCTCACATTCTTTCCTATGCACTACAAATTTTGTGTGAGTACTTATTTTTCTGATTGTCACAATAATGGAAGTGGGCATAACTTAAGGCAATATTCTCTTAAAAAAAATAATAATATGTCCAATTAGTATTGTTTTCTTTATGCTCACATATAATGCTGTTTGTAAATATCTGTTACACTTTCAATTATATGTCTGAAACTGTTCTGTTTTTTAGTTGTTTTGTGAATCTCTTTTTCTAGTTTGTTGCTTTTGCTGTGCTTTGACTTTATAGCTTTTTACATTTTATAATTGGTTTTCTGTTAGCTTTAAAGTAACCATCAGATTTCTGTTTATCATGGAGCCCAATATAGACACAGACCTTGAGGGTCTAGGTACAGTTTCATAAAACTTAGATGCAGAGAATTAGTGAGAAGAATGTGAGAAAAAGGATGTTGCTTTAACACCTGAATACGTTGGGTTGAATGATGCTTTGGTTTAAATTTAAATTTGTTTGGCTTTATTTCATTGTAGCTTTTTTGTTTCATTTGAGTTGCAATGAATTTTGCTTTAGGCTGACTTTGATTTACCATTGAGAGCTGCTGAAGTGAAAAGCAAGGCAGGGGACTTTTCTGATTTCAAATAGCACAAAAGTTACTTTGGTGCTTTCCCAGTCCACAGGCTATAATTGCTATGCCCAGTTCCTTAAGCATGAAAATTCCTCTACTTACCTTCTTTCTAAGGAGACAAGGTGAGACTGAGTGTGAGCCTGATAGCAGACAGGACTTTATCACTGTATGAACCATGTCAAACCTCCCATCCATAATAGATGTTGAGAATAAATCCATGTACAGCCACAAAAAATATGTTTCTCCAGGACATGGACCATTGATGTGGACTCCTGATTATTACCAATATCTGCTTCTTCTATGGAAGCTAAACTATATTTTTTATTTTCCACTGAGTACTGTGGGAAAAGATGGGTATACATTTGATCATGAGAACTTCCCTTTGGTTTAGTTTTGAAGCATCACTCTGAAACCTGTCTGTAAGTCTTGCCACTGTCAGTGGAAGTTTTTTTTTGTAGAAGAGCACTGAAGGTGCTTTCCATCTGACACTTAGCCCATGTCTTTCCTTGTCATATCTGTCATTCAAAATTACACTTTTATTTGTACTGGATCCTTGCACAAGTGTCATATTTTCATCTTAGCACCAAACCCCATTCCTTCACTCCCCATTTACTTCCTCAAATGCTATAAATTCTCTTGTAATTTTTGCTAAATTCTTGACCATATCATAAATCCTTGCTAATTTCCTCTAGTCTTTTCATTATCTGTGAATTTGCAATTGGCAGTAATGTTCATCTTACAAATCTTTATTACTAATGAATACGATAAATAAGGTTAGTATGAAAATCTAATGAAGTGATTTCTAGACTCACACAGATTTCATTAGGATTCAGTGGCTTAAATAGAACTTTCTCTACCTTTTTCAGACTAACTTGCACTCAGTCTTGCTTCCTGCCACAGTAAAACAAGCTTTTCAGGTCAGAAAGGAAGTAAGTAGATAAAGAAACCTCATGCATTTTGAAGCTATTGCCTCCCTTCTTTTGTTTAAATCCAATAGAGACCTTAAAATAGGTTTCATGCCTTGTTTAGATTATTTTTCATAAGAGGGTGTGCATGAAGATGAATGAAATTGTCTAAATCTATGTATCAGAATTTTAAGTTTCTCAAATATTATTATTTTTTCTTTTTAGTCATCATTTTCTGAAGGTAGTTGGGTATTTCACATATAAGACTTAAGGAGATTATACGCTGATGCTGATATGTACCTTCTTTATATTCGTTTTCTGACTGTATTTTTCAGAATAAATTAAAACATGAGTATTTTTCTTAATTCCAGAGTTTGAACGTTTGATGGCATTAAGCAATGAGATAAAGAATCCAAGTAAGTTGAAGATCTCAATCCATTTGATACTTCTAGAAGAATTATAATAACATACTAATGGCTGGAGTTCCAAAAAGATTCTTCCTGAAACAATGGCAGCTTCATTTTTCATGGAACAACTTGCTTACTTATCTTTCCATTCATTTAGAAGAATATTCGCTTGCACTGAATAAAATAATCTTTGCCTAAAAGTTTTTTGAACTTTGACAAGAGACTATATGTTGCTGCTAGCCAATTCCTTAAACAATGTGCAAACTATAAGCTGCAAATTCTTTTCTTTCTTTGAGAAATTAATTTAAAAATCAGCCAAAGATGGCTTTAGATGTATTTTCCCTGCATAAAATTTATTCTATAGCCAGTATTCCATAAATAATAGGCAAATACTAATATTTTACTACAATAGTCATTTTTCTCACAAGAATTCATGCATTATTGCCTTTTGATTGCTTTTCTTTCTGCAGCAATACCTCTGAAATCAGAATTAGCTTATGAGGTTCTTGAGAAAGGACAAGTTCGTTTCTGGGTTCAGGCTGAAAGCTTATCACCAGCTTCTACCTTCAGATTTGTTATTAATGATAGAGAAGTTGAAAACAGTGATGTAAGTATATATCCAGTACTATATATGTGTGATTTTGTTTAATAAACTTTTCTGCATTAATAGTTATTCTGTTTTCATCATAGAGCCATAGAATTATTTAGGTAGGGAAAGACCTTAAAGGTCTGCAGAGTTATTGGTATATATAACTTTCGAAGGTCCCTTCTATGATTCTATAAACATTGAGTTCAACTGTTAAACTAGCACTGCCAAGTCCACCACTCATTTTAGGTAGCTGTAGAGAGTGATAAGGTTCCCCGTAAGCCTTCTTTTCTCTAGGTTAAACAACCACAGTTCCTGCTGCTGCTTCTCATAAGACTTGTGCTCTAGATCCTTCACCAGCTTCTTTGCCCTTCTTTGGACACACTGCAGCACCTCAATGTCTTTCTTGTAGGGAGGGGCCCAGACCTGAACACAGGATTTGAGATGTGGCCTCACCAGTGCCAAATAAAGGTGGACAATCACTCTTGTAGCCCTGCTAGCCACACTATTTCTGATACAGGCCAGGATGCTATTGGTTTTCTTGGCCACCTGGGCACAAGCTGGCTCAGATTCAGCTGGCTGTTGACCAACATATGTAGTTCCTTTTCCACTGGGCAGCTTTCCAGCCACTCTTCCCCAAGCCTGTAGCATTGCATGGGGTTGTTGTGACCCTGGATCACATATATTTGGCTTCTGCCCATTGATCCAACCTGTCCAGATCCCTCTGCAGAGCATTCCTACCCTCAAGCAGATCAACACTCCCACCCAACTTGGTGTTGTCCACAAATTCACTGAAGGTGCACTCAATACCCTCATCCACAGATCACTGATAAAGATATTAAACAGAACTGGACCCAATTCTGAGCTCTAAGGAACACCACTTGTGACCAGGTGGCAACTGGATTTAATTCCATTTGCCATCACTCTCTGGGCTTAGCCATCCACATAGTTTTTAACCAGCAAAGAGAACAGCCGCCCAAGCCATGAGCAGCCAGTTTCTCCAGCAGAATGCTGTGGGAAATGGTATCAAAGGCTTTACTAAAGTCTAGGTAGACATCATCCACGCCTTTCTGTCATCCACTAAGTGGGCCACCTTGTCATAGAAGGAGATCAGGTTAGTCAAACAGGACTTGCCTTTCATAAAGCCATGCTGATTGGGCCTGATCATGTGCACATGTCCTGTACACATGGTTGTGCCACATGATGGCACTCAAAATGATCTGCTCCATAGCCTTTTCTGGCACCAAGGTCAGACTGACAGGTCTGTAGTTACCTGGATCCTATAGCTGCTTAAGGTCTGAAAACACATGAGGAATGCCATTCTTTAACTTGAATCATTTTTGCAGTATTAATTTCCTGTTGCAGAGTGAGACTATTCATACAAAAAAAAAGCAAAATTTAGCGTTCAGAATTCTGTATTCATTTTGGATAGGTAGATGACCAACAGCCATAGAAAAGAAATGAGATGCACACCAGTATTAAACACACCTGATTAAAAGTAGTGCACAGATATTTTATGAAAACATCTCAAACCAAAAGAGCTGCTTCAAGTTTTGAACTCCAAACTGGCAACACATGCTATTCCCAGAGACCCTCTCTCTGAGGCTAATGCTACTAGTTTTACATAGAAAGTGGGAGGCACTTGGAAATGCAAGAATGCCCATAAATATAAAGCTTTTAGATGGTGTCACTTCCTTCTTTTTTTTTTTTTTTCTTTTTTTGTTTTTTTAAATTTTGGCCTGGACATTAAATGGGCTTTAAATGGCTACAATGGAAATGAAAGGACAGGCCACCAGCTTCCTGCATTTTTATAGCTCTAGGAAGACCTTTCATAGAAAAAGAAATGAAGAAGTGATCAGATTGGGCTGAGAGGAAAGCAAGGTCATGTGTTTGCAGGGCTGGAGTATGATTCATCTCCTGGGCATAAAGCACTGGAAATATCTTTTCCTGCGAGGAGTCCGTCTCCGGTGCAGCTGTTTGACAGGTTCAGTTTATTCCTGAGGATGAAAAGCCTGGTTTTGACCAGAAAAGCTTATCAGAATTTTTATACCCTAATAAAGCAAAGAGCATTTACTATAATTATATATTGACCTGCGGAAAAAGAAGTGTTTCTGAGTAAAATACTTTTTTTGGTTTTCTTACTTTACGAATAAACTATAGCACTGAAAACCTGAATATTAGTGACTATGATTTATTGGAATGACAATATTTTGGTTTAGCAATGTTAGTGGAACAGAACGAGCTATTTTTAGTTCGCATATGTTTTGGAATCGTTGACATCAGAGAGAGTCTTGAAGTGGAGCTGCATTATTTCACCTCTTTAATTAGTAACCCACAGGTGACATTTACGTTTGGAGACTGATGATATTTTTGTGGAAAGTCACATAAAACCCGAGTATTTATGGTGCCCATAAAATCATTGAACTTCATCTTGCTGCATAATGACAATAGTTAGAAGCCTAATTACACTCTAAAGCCAGCCTGGAGACAGGGCTACAGTCACTGAACATGTTCAATAGACCATTATATGCCAGTGAATTGTAGCCTGGTTCTTGACATTGGCTGAAGTGAAAAATTTTTCCTTGTAGGTCCTAGCAAGGAATGGTTTCTGTAAGATTTCAAAATAATCTAAGAAAGGAATAAACTAGCCCCCATTTAATCAGTTGTCATTTTAATCTTTTAATATTTTTTCCCTTTACCCAAAAGCAAGAAATGAAAAAAAGTTCTAGAAGTGTGATAAAGGATCAGATTGAAACATACATCTTGCTCTTCCTTTTCTGCTTCTGGCCAATCTCAATTTAGCATTCTCCCTGAAAACTCCTGAAATGAATACAATTGTTGTCCTTGACCTCTGTGGACAAGATTCTGTAAGCGAGAATTTGAATTTACACTTTTTGATAGTTTTGTGAAGCCTATAACTTCTCTTTTTAACCTACCTTGCCTATCTCCTCAACTCTTAGAGATGAACTCTTACATAAGTAGTTTTGCTGCTCATTTCCTGAGCAATTAAATCTTTTCTTATTCTTTGACATTATCTTTCTTTGGACTATATATGGGAAAGTGCATACCCAAATTATATGAGTATTTTCCCCTGCTATTTTATATAAATGTTATACCTCAGTCTCTTCCTTCTAAATAATTTACTTAAAACATTATAATACTGATCAGTCTGTTGTCTACTGTTTTGTTAATTCCATTATCTTTCATCTTTCTTCATTCTTCAGTTACTCCATTAAGATTTAAACTAGTACTATTCGTATATTTGAAAGTACCAGCAATGAATGCTGAACATTGCGACTGTGTCTACACTATTCTTCCAGGCTTGTTGTTCAGACTGATCTGTTCTCGAGACTGGCCAGGAGGTGTCCCTCAAACCTGAAGCAGATATATCTGTGGGCTCATTCCTACTAATTTTGAATCAGTACTTAAATGTCCTCCCACTTAGGGATGTGGTCCCAGGAAGTTTAATAAGTGGGTTTTTTACTAGCTTTTTTTTTAGTTTTCTTCCTTTTTTTCCCCTCCTTTCCTAAACTTTATTTACCTGTGGCTTCAGGTAGCTTTTTCTAGGTTTGGAGTTCAATAAAAAGGTTAACCAAAACATTCTGTTTATAAAGCAACGTTTCCTTTTAACTGTAACAGGTTCTATAGTTTACTGTGTAGAGCTACTTCTAGATGGTCCCATCACGAATGGAACAGTTAGTGTGTAATATCCTTGGCTACATTGCTTATCTAAATGTATTCATCAAGGAACTTCTGTGGATTATTTTTTTACTTTGCTTTAGGAATTTTTTTAGTTGATATTCAAACATCACTGTTAGTGGGACACAGCCTTCATGGTTGTTACTCATCAAATGAAAGAGGTTATTAGTAAAAGGTGATCGTATCTAAACTAATACCTGCATATTCAAAACACGTGTTTTGCAAGTGCTGTCCAATATTTGCTTGCAATTTTCTGTTTCCTTGAATATGCCTGTCAATATTTTATCTTTCTGGAATATTTAATAGAAAGCAAACACAAAAAGGACACAAACAATGAACAGCATATTTAACTCTGAATTCAAGTCAATATTTGATATTTTGGGTATTCTGCAAGCACTTTAATAAGTAACTATACTTTTTGAATGAATTCTAATTCTCTTTGACCGAACTTGGTTGATCCTTTTCATTCCCAGAAGCTTTGTTGGTTTTGCACAAGTTACTGTCCTCATGGTCTTGCACTTTATTTTCTTTGAAAAGGATAACCAGCCTTAGATGACCAAATCATTATACCCTTCCTAAATTGACATTTTTAGTGAGAAAGCAAGATCTCATATTGAGCTGCCACATATGTGTCATAGATATTTAGTAGTGATGATGTTTTGAAATTGTTGTGATGGATTTATTTGGAGGTCCACATTTGTATCATAATGCTTCCAACTATTTCTGGACTCTTCTAGGAATAGTGCTTCAGCCTAGCAAAACTCCTTCTTGAGCTGGAGGCTATAATGCAGCTAAAGCCTGGATGGAAAGCTTTTCTTCAAACACGCATAGTGCCATAAACTATTACTTTAAAATCCAAACCAGTGGCATTATGATGACTTGAGGATTCCAAATGCAGCTGCACGCAGAGGCTTCTGTCACCAGTGGGACCTTGTTGTACAACAGATAGATAAGCACAGCCCTGCTTCAATAATTTACAATATAAAAGGACATGAAAAGGGTTGAGTGTGAAGGCAGGGGTATAAAACATGATTAACTCGATAAGGAATAAAAAGTAATTTGCATTATACTAAAGTTATTACTTTTTTATTTCAGAGGCATAAAATAAGTTGTGACCGTTCAAATGGCATTATAGAAATGGTGATGGACCAATTTACAATTGACAATGAAGGTACCTACACAGTGCAGATTCAAGATGGAAAGGCCAAGAACCAGTCTTCATTAGTTCTCATCGGAGATGGTATGTTCACTGAAACACTGAAACTTTAACTCTGATGAAGAAATGAACTTCAATTATTCTTTGTGCAATTTTGTGGCTAACTCATTTTTCATTCACCTCTTCTCAAATTTAGCATTCAAGGCAGTATTGGCTGAATCTCAGCTCCAGCAAAAGGAATATCTCAGGAAGCAAGGTAAGACAGAGTAGACGGGTGACTTTAGGCACAGTTTGCAGCTAATGGTGCATCCCTGGTGAATGCTAACTGCTTCCAGCTTCCAATGTTTTCATTAGAAGATTAATATACTGCACAATGTGAGGAAACATTCAACCCTTGGTAGATCTTCTTTTTTAACATTGTCATATGATGCATTCAAGTTGTGACAGAACTTCCACGAAGTAAAGAAATAAGAGTACTTACAAGAGGTTATTTTTACTCACTGTTTATGAGATGTGTGCCTACTGTAGGGTATGATCCAACAGAATATTTCAACACAGTTTTAAGCATACAAATTGTCGCTTCAATGTAATTGATGGCAGAATAGACAGGATAATGTCAGAGAAGGAATATTAAAAACTTGTTCCTGTGGTTTTTGTCTAAGCAAAATTCCAGGAATTAAATGTATATTTGTTGAATAGCTGCTACACAGTTACAGAGTTTGCTATATACTTGTTATCATATTGTTTGCAGATGAAAGTACTGTTGGATATCTAAATCGGAATTCTATCACTGTGAAATCCGTAAAAAATTGAGTTTGAGCTCTAGTTTGTAATTTTCACTTGTCAAGCAGACAGCTTTTAGGATGAAAGTAGCAAAAATAATTAAAAACATTTATTATAAATAACTTAAGATTCTCTACATAAGCAACGTAATTCTATTTTTTTTTTGGGGGGGGAGGTGGTGATGGTGGAGGAGATAATAGATTTTTAAAAAAAAACAAAACCACTTACTGCATAAACTCACAGGATCTTTCAGTTCTCAGTGATTTAAGGGAAAGTCTGGGACTTTGCTACCTCCTAGATCTGGATATTGCAATTATGGGTCCTGATCCTGCAGACACTAAAACGTAAATTTACTGACATGAGTAACCACAATAACTTTTAGAAGGCTGTGAACGGCAGTTAATTTACTTGAGTATATGTGTATTCACAGGATTAGAGCTTCAGTGTGTAAAAGGAATATTTCCCGTTCTGTTCATAATGTTTAATACATTTTTTCACTTTATAGAATTCAGTAAAATAGTGTCTGGCATGGAATTTTTGCTTTTAACATTTTATTAGGTGTTTGGATACATTTGTTTATTCTCCAGTTCCTTTTGCGTTAAAGACATTGTTTGTACACTTGTTTGGAGCTACTCAGTTTCTTTCCTATGCTTAGTTTCAATTGGGCATAAACATATTTAGAAAACTCATTTGTCTCACTGTTTTACATCTCATCATTCTGGTGTCAGGATGTTACAACTGTCAGCCTTTTTCTTTCTTTCACTGCATCTTTCTGATACTCTTTATTCTACCACATGTTCAAGACAATTTTGTTTCTTAGGTCCTCACTTCTCAGAGTTTTTGTATTGGAAAGTTTCAGAGGAATGTGAAGTTTTACTCACTTGTAAGGTGAGGAAACATGCTTGAAATTTTTTTTTAGAATGTGTTGATTAAAAATTTAGGTAGGAAAATGTGAGGAAAGTTTTTGATATCTAAAATTGAAAGTTTTATAGTAAAAATTTTATTATTTAGAAATATTTAAAATCACTTCAATTACTGCTTTTCAGCAGTAGTATTCATTAAAACAACAAACAGAACCCAGGACATTAATAAATGTGTTAGGTGATCTATGCATTTGTTACAATTGTGAGCTATAAAAATAATTAAAAAAAAAAAAATCATCCTCTAATGGTCCTCTTCCTTCCTCAAAAAATTGCCACAAAAAAACTAGGGTTCAAACTCTTTCCTCACTGTTTTCTTATTTGGAGGTTTCTCTCCCAAAGCATCTTTTATTTAATCAGCTATAACCAAACATGCAAAAAAGGCTTCTAGAATTAAAGTTATAAAACATGATTTTTATTACATTTGACTAATGACTTTTGAATCTTAACTAATGTGCATGGAATTCAGAGTAACTTCTGCTATTAACATCTTTCTATGCCATTATAAACTGATATATTGTCATTATTTTTACTCTTCTAGAGTGACTAATTAGAGGCCTGAGTAACTGAGTTAATTGAATTCAACATGCATCAAACTCTTCTTTGTTGCCTTTTCCTGTAATATGGACTCTTTTGTGTTAATTTTCTCCACTTCTTTCAAATAAGTTTTTGGCTTTTAATTAGACTAATGTGAGTCATTCATTATGAGCCATTTGCATGCACATTTGTGGGATTTTTTTCCTTCTTTTTTTTCCTGCTCACTAATTAGGAGACCTTTAACCTCAGCTTATTCTCTGCAGAACTGACATTTCTGCCATTCTGCCTGCCCCCATTTTAGGGCTCAACACTCATTAGTTAACATGGTACCTTTGCTGGTATGAGGCTGTATAGCTGGAGTACTTTGTAATTTCGACGTGATTTGTTTCAGGCATGAACCCTGCTTATCCTTTCATTCACATGGGGAATTAAATGTTGCTGAATCAGTTATACTAGTGTTAATTCTCTACAAATTAATCTGAAATTATCCTTCTTTTCATTGACTGTTGAGCCTGTTTATACAACTGAAACTGTGAAAAGCTGAGTTTCTGATTATATGCTTTTCACCAGTGTACTTTTTGTTCATAAGGTCAGAACATTTTATGTAAATGAAATCTAGGATGTGGGCTGTTTGCACACTCATCATTTTAACTATGCCATTGACCTTATAATGTTTGTTACTGTTAGTATGTGACTGGCTATTAGGTTCACATGATACTGTTATGCCTGTTTATGGCTGATATTTGTACATAGGAAGAGTTTGAACAATAAAGCCTGCATTTGTCCTATGAACTTCAGACACCTGACATTCAAGTTAGAAGTGTGGCTGCCCTGGGCTATTTCTATGGTAATAAAAACATCTACCTCCCCAGGCCATGTTATAGCACTTGGCCTGGTCTCTTCTATGCTCTCTTTAGTGTTCCTGTGTGTTTACCTCTTAAGGAGGTGTTTTTACCTCTTGAAAGAGCCTGGGATAATGCGAAGGAAGTACCTACAAAAGAAGGCTTTGTTTCCTTGACTTTCTCAAAGGCCATGGCATGAAACAGGGGAGTTAGGAAACCAGGGCAACTGGAAGCTTGTGTAGGGCAGAGGTCTGACTGTATGATCAAGGTCCGTAAAAATAATGATGAACAAAGGGTATATCAAAAGTAATATGCATCACTTCACGTACTGCTTATTTTCTATGTGATTAGACCTGATGGACTTTTGATTGACTTAGTATTTGATTCTGAATCAGCTGGAATTGATGGCCTTTTTCTCGGTATTGTAGCTCCTGCATGCTAGTAGAACGTGTTTGTCCATCTGAATGATAATTTGATAGTGGTTGCTTTTTATTGTGTGTTTATCTTTCTTCATGTGGCAGCATCTATTATAATTTTTCCTTAAGTATTTCTAAATTGCATAACGTTCAGAAGCTACCTGCTCTTGCATAACTTTGACCCTTATTTGTACTGTGTCTGCTAAAAGCAAGATTTTTGATGTGTGTCTAAACAGTGAAAAAAGGAACTTTTCATAGCAAATGTCAACATGAAATAACTTTGGCACTGCAAACTGCATGTGTCTGAAACTCAGTCTGTTTATTGTCAGATTGAGTGCTAACAGTCTTTGATGAAAAATTGTTGAAAAGCATTAAAGGCTTGTTCCTTCAGGCTTTGTTCAAATAAAATTGCCACCGCTGTCATATGACCACAGGAATAGTCACTTTTAGTTACTGGTAAATGTAAAACGCTGCTCACTTTTTCTCAACGAAGGCATTGCTTTGGGTCAGGTTGTGATCCCAAATACTCAGTCAGAGGTTCATAGCAACTACACTGGTTATTAAGCAGCAATATATGTAATTAATTTAAGCAGATTTTATAGAGATGTCCAGGAAACAGAATAGGTGGCCCTCCTATTTGTCTAGTCACCTCTATAGAGAGCTTTCATAGAGCTGTCCACCAATGGAATAACTTCTCTAATGCGAAAGGATTAGAAATTGGTGCATGCTTTTTCCTCCAAGCAAACCACTTGGAAACTGTTTAAGATCTGTATTAACTTCTGGGCTGCCCTCTATACATTTGTTCAGTTCTTTTTTAAGGAGGCTTTTTAAAGCAACTGCCTGGGGACTGAGAAATGTACTGCCAGCTTTGTCCTTCTACCAAAGCCATGCTTACTGAGAATTCAGGCTACAGACAGAAATGCCATCACATTTTTGTGATTTTTGAAGGGCATGGAGATAGTGATGTCAAATAAACCATAGTGTTTCAGAAAGGGAGAAAAATAATATATATATTGCCAAGGTTTCTAGAAAGAACTGGGCTTTTAAATTTTTGAATTCACAGTTTGAGGTAATTCATCCAGCTCTATTTTAAGTGACACCAATATAAAATCTGTTTTTCAAAATTAGAGCAGTACTTGAGTTATAGCTGTAGTCTATTTATGCATTGCTTAGATGAGCTGCTGCTACTATAGCAAAATCCTGGCTTTCAAGCAACTTCTCTGCATTTTCTCTGCATTGTTAAGCCCCTTTGTGTTGGGAGAGACTGCAGTTTGTAGGATTCCTCAAGTGTTTGTACTTCCCATAAGATAGAATGTAGTAGAAAAAGAGGATTTGTGGTGCAGCTTGCAATTTTGAAGTCTGAAATGCTTTCAGAATAGTAATTCCAGATGCTTTCTGCAGTTTAGCCCTGAAAGACATTGCTTAGATAGCTTGGATAAATCTGCAAATTGGCTGAAGACTCTCTAAGATAGGGGTAAATTCTGTACACAGCCCTCTAGAGAAACATTCAAACAGAAAAAGGTAAAGGAGAGAGTTTAGGAACTCTAATTTCAAAGATACTTCTTACAGATATTTCTAGACAAACTAAAACCAGAGTGCAAAAACCTTTAAAAGAAGAGATTGACAGGATTGATAGGACAAGGGGTAATGTGTTTAAACTTAAACAGGGGAAGTTCAGGTTAGATATAAAGAAGAAGTTCTTTACTGTGAGGGTGCTGAGGCACTGGAACAGATTGCCCAAAGAAGTGGTAAATGCTTCATCCCTGGCAGTGTCCAAAGCCAGGCCGGACAGAGCCTTGAGTGACATGGTCTAGTGTGAGGCATCCCTGCCCATGGCAGGGGGATTGGAACTAGATGATCTTAAGGTCCTTTCCAACCCTAACCCTTCCATGATTCTATGATTGCCTTTAAGGATTTAACAGGGCTGTGGAGCTGTAAGCTGTATACTTCTGACCAGTTCTGTACTGCAAATAAATACTGTAGAGCTATGATTTGCTTAGTAGGGCTCTGTTGAAATTGGGTTTTTATTTAAATTTATTTGGCGTGTTAAAAAACCCCACTGGTTTCTGTTGAAAGTACCTGTGTAACTACATACAGAGTGATACCCTCCTTCAGTACATAGTCAGGTTTATGTGCCTTTTCTGTTGTACAGGTTGCAAACACGAAGAAGGAGACTGTTTTCAAGTGGTATAAGGATGGTTCTGGGATTGATGTTGATGAGGTGCCTGATCTGCAGAAGGAAGAATGTCACCTCAGTATTCCCGGGGTACAGTATCACCTACTGTTAGAATTAATAGTTTCTGCTTGACATGCTATAGATTTGCCAGGCAGAGCACTAAACCAGCTATCGTGATTTCTATGAACTATTTTAAGAAAAAACATATTTGCTATCCTTCAATTATCTGGTTAATAACTAATGCTAGTGAAAGAGTATCTATTTTTGTTATCAGCTGAGACAGTTCACGCTTAAGTTGCTTCAGTGTCATTAGGTGAACTCTATCTCATTCTTTCTTATTGCTCTTTAATTTTTCAGTTTGTTAAAGCACCTTATTTCTGACAGTGTTTCAGTTTTATTGCCCCAAATGAATAGGATTAAGGTATATGCCTATTTAAGATTTATCTTTATGCAAACAGGATAACCTGACTTGCTAGGTGTCTGAAGCCTTAACTTGCATAATTGCTGCCTTCAAAGTCCAAAGCCTCCCTGGACTGAAATTTTCTGCTTAATGTGCATTCCATTTAATTGATATATTTATTTTATTTCTTTGTTCCTTATTATTCTGATTTCTTTCCTTCGTTTCACCTGCAAATGGACACTGACTTTCTAATGGTTTCATTTTTCTTGAGCAGACCTTTTGGGGGGAAGAAGTTTTCCTCTTGTCTTGAATTGCTCTTGTTATTTGTCATTCAATTATATGATGTTTCTACTTATGATTTACTCGCTTATAGATTTGTGTAAGTCTAAAACTCAATTAGACAAGATCCAAACTATATGTAATATGTAATGTCATGTATTTTCCTTCAGGTTTTAAAATAAATTAAGGTAAAACCACCTAAACCAAAAACTCCTACTGCCTTTAACACAGTATCATGGTGTTAGATTTTAGAATGTGAGCTTTCCAAGGGTAATGAATTCTTTATTTACTTAACATAGATATAATTTTACTACAGTTGCTGCTTGAATGAAAGCTACTGGGATGATATTTGGACAACTAAAGGGTATAAATCTGTTATGCTTTACGTAGATTGATTGAAAAAAGTAATAGTTTTGGTTAAAGAAAAAAAAAAATTGCATTTCTAAAGTTTGTGTTGATTAAAGTTGCCCTCTGTTACATCTTGCTATACTATTTGTAGTTTCTATGGATCAGGATCAATCCTGTTTGTCTTTCTGGAACAAGAGAAAAACCACAGTTTCTTAAGGCAATTGAACTGAAATCAGAATATGGTTTAGGCTTAAAAACTAAATACAGGTCCGTAAAGAAGCATGTACAAGCCATTCATAGTTTCTGTCTAATCTCTGATAAGATTATTTAGCCAGAATGCAGTACACTGTATGTTTTTTAGTTTAGGAAATCATGCAGGGGTTGAGCAAATGTTGTATTATTATCAAGTTTGTAAGTAAGCATCTTGTATTTTACTTGTAGCTGTCTCGCAAAGATGAAGGAGTTTATAAGGCAACACTATCAGATGATAGAGGTCATGATGTATCTACTCTTGAATTATCAGGAAAAGGTAACATTCAATTTACTATATTGAAATAATGATCACATATTTCCAAGAGGTGTCAAAGGTCTATCCTTGCAAAGACCAAGTTAGCAAATTATTTTGGGAATGCTTTGAGTTTCAGTTCTCCTCATATGTTATAGAGGCCTGAACTGCATATCACCAGTTTAGGAAAGGAGACACTGGGTGCTGTAATGATTAGTCTCTAGCACTCTAACAAGCAAGAAATGGAGTAAGTTTCTAATAAAACAGATGCCCCCTTTTATGTGAGATCTTTTGTAGAGAGCTCTCTTTCTTTCAGATTTTTTAAGCTTTAATGTCTACAAGAACCCCTAAAGCACCAGAGTGCTCAATGTGTTGATATGGGACTGTCAGTGGGGACTGAGAATTGTTTTGATTGTAAAATTCTAAAGCTGTTTTGTGAGTTAACTCTGCAGCAGCTCAGCCCTACACAACCACTTTCTCACCCTCCTCCTCGCCCCCCATCTTACCCTTCTCCCCTCTACCTCCTTGGTGGGATGTGGGAGAGGACTGGAAAAGGAAGACTCGTGGGTTGAGATAAAGATATTTTAATGGGTAAAGCAAAAACCACACACACAAGCAAAGCAAACCAGGAAATGCATTCACCATTTTCCATTGTCAGGCAGGTGTTCAGCAATCTCCAGGAAAGCAGGGCTCCATCACACATAAGAGTTACTTGAGAAGCTGAAACATTATCAATCCAAACATCCCGCCTTCTTCCTCCTTCCCCCAGCTTTTATCGCTGATCATGATGCCACATGGTCTGGGATATCCCTTGGGGCCAGCTGAGATCAGCTGTCCTGGATGTGTCCCCTCCGAAATCCTTGTGCACCCCAAACTTACTCACTGGTGGGGCAGGTGAGAGCAGAAAAGGCCTTGACTCTGTGCAAGCACTGCTCAGCTATAACAAAAACATCGCTGTGTCATCCATACTGTTTTAGCCACAAATCCAAAACACAGCACCATACAAGCTGCTATGAAGAAAACTAATTCTATCTCAGCCAAAACAACTACCATCTCCATCCTTTATTCCGTACCATTTATGCCATGCTCAGATCCCACACTATCCAAGACATCCAAGTAATAGAGGAGCCCACGAGGAGAGGTGCCATGCTTGACCTTGTGCTCACCAACAGGGAAGGGCTGGTTGGAAATGTGATGCTCCAGGGCAGCCTTGGTTGCAGCGATCATGAGATGGT
>JANHGB010040861.1:0-33569 GCA_026283785.1 Coracopsis vasa | reverse complement strand
ACTCTTCATTAGGGACTGTAGTGATAGGACAAGGGGTAACGGGTTAAAACTTAAACAGGGGAAGTTTAGATTGGATAGAAGGAAGAAATTCTTTACTGTTAGGGTGGTGAGGCACTGGAATGGGTTGCCCAAGGAAGTTGTGAATGCTCCATCTCTGGTGGTGTTCAAGGCCAGGTTGGACAGAACCTTGGGCAGCATGGTTTAGTGTGAGATGTCACTGCCCATGTCAGGGGGGTTGGAGCTAGATGATCTTAAGGTCCTTTCCAACCCTAATTTTTCTATGATTCTATGATTCTATAATATGCCAGTAAAAGCATACTGGAATTTGCAGAGGGTTACAGAATTGAATCACTATTTATTTTAGAAAACATAAATAATGTGCAGATATAGAACAATACGGACCAAATATGCAAGTAACATTTTCTGAAATTTATGCATTTCATTGTTGCCCCTATTTATAAAAATTCTTTAGCCTTGAATATGCATTCTTCAGATTATGGCACTTCTTTTTCTCTCTTTCCATTTTACGCAGTGACATTGAATAGGATTCTTCTGCTATGAAAGAGTTCCCTTGCTTTTCTGCCCCTGTCTCCAGGGTTCTCCCCTCCTGCAAGCCCATCAGCTGTGTGATATTGCAAAAGCTTAATATGATATTTTTTTCATTTGCTGTTAGAGGGGTTTACATTCGTCAAATGCTGTCTTACAGGGAGCAGGTGAAAACTATTTTCACCTAGAATGTCATAATTCCTCTTTCCCCTCTACCCTCCTTTGAACGGGAGCTATCCAGTTTTAATGACCTTTTATTGTTTCTGGCCTGAGGGATGCAAAGAGAAAGAGAAAGATTTGACAGCAGTCAGCTCACTCCACACGCAGTGCAGATACTGAGTGACGCAGCACAGAACTCATATGCTGTACTGCATCTCTAATTTGTCCCATACACCTGTTGCAATTTTAATGATTTTCTTTACCTAAGGACGTGAAAATTTCGCGTGTTGCTTTAATTAAACTTTACATAACAAAGCTATGTTCTGATTGAATTTTGATGGTGCATTTTCTTTCTTTTTTTTTTTTTTCTCTTCAGTGTATGATGATATAATTCTGGCATTGAGCGATGTCAGTGGTAAGTAAATGCTGTCTTGGATTTCCTTGTAGGTTTTTTTATGTTAAAGTCATCTGAGCCTGAGGCAGACAATTTTTATTATACGTGGGAAATCTCTGAGAGTCATGACGCTTATATTATTATGGACATGTTATTAAGTTTCTGAATTAGCAGCTGACCTTGCTAATTGACACTATTAAAAGGGAACAATGTATTATTCCACCTGGATTGTTTGGTTTAGATACTGTGACAATGCTGTAGCAGTAATTTTCTTCCCATAAGTAAGTGAACCTTGATACAGAGAGAATGAGATGCTGATCCTCCTTCCATTGAGAAGTTGGGTGGCATTCCACTGAAGAACAGGGGTTGCACAAGAAGAAAATTTTTGTGCAGTTAGAATCATGACACTACAGTTTCATGGCAATTACATGACTAGCTTATTTCACAACAGATCTTGCTAGTCATAATGCTTGTAAATGACAATAAAACCATAAACTGATACTGAACTTTCACATGATATAAACCAGCAGATCTCCTTTGAGAGGCATGAACAATTCTTTCTTTGAGGTAGTTGAGAATCATGGACCAGATTTTTATTTTCATTTTTTGAAAGTACTGACAGTACAAGTAGTCCGTTTGACTTTCTCCTGTTCATTCCACTATCCTGTTTGATCTGTATATATCCTATTTCACATAGGTAAGTCAGCCTCTCCACTGAAGATCCTTTGCACTGATGAAGGAATAACGCTACAGTGTTTCTTGAAGTACTACAATGAAGAAATGAAAATCAATTGGTCTCACAGGTACATGAGAATATTTTTTCAGTTTTATATGAGAAAAAAAAATCAGTCTTTACACATTTTTACTGTTTCTATTTATATTATTTACTGTTGTGTGCCATTTATTTAGTAAGTGGACCACATTAATGAATTTTTCTGTCTAGCGTTTTATATTCTCTTTTCACATAGATAGTACACTCAGAAAAAGAAATATTAACAGACAGCCAACACCTATCAGGAGGACTGTAGTAGCCAGAAAAAAAAGAATCTACAGTATCTTATTCAACATGAGACTGTTTGTCATCCAATATATTATCTGTTTGGTTCAAAGATAGCAATCTATTTGAGCATAGTTTTCTATGCTGCCCTTTTCTTTAAATGGATGAAGTTCTTCTCCAGTACTAGGTGAATACCAAAGACCTGCTCTCACAGTTTAATAAAAGCCTGTATTAAGAAATGATTTTTTTTCCCAAACTGATACAGTCTTAAGTTACACAGAATATCTTAATTAAGTTATATTAAAAATATCTTAATTCTGTTCCTTTTTAAAAAAGTATTCAGTGGGGCAGAGAATACTTTGAGAATAACCCTCTTAGCTGAGAATACAACCAGAAATGAGCTTTAAAGTTCACAGCATTTTTCCACCGTCATGTTAAATTAATCTTTGACTTTAGAAGCACTCTACTCATCTGTACATTTATAGTTAAATGTGTGTTCAAATGCTTAGCTATGTCAGGCCCTCATTTGTTTGAAACTGCATCTAAGGTTTGGAAGGATTTAAAATCTCTTCAAGTATTTTCAACTTTCACAGTCTTTGATGACATACAAAGATGACACACAGTGAACTGGTCTGATTTGGACAAGCAAGAGGCTGTTTTGTCAGCATGTTGTTCTAGTTTTGTAATGCTGTCCAGCTCTTAATTTCTATGAAGGCAGGAACACAAGAAAAGTGTCAGTGATCATCAGGTTCAGGGAACTCGAGAACACTTCTGAAAGGGTGTGCAGCTGTACTCGTAACTCCGGCTTTGTATTCAGTAAGTTCTGCTTCTTTTTTCAGTAGATCTTCCTTTTACAATATCTGCTTGAGTTTTAAAAGTGACTTAGTTCATGCCACCATTCAGTTCATGGAAATATAAAATCAGAGAATGTTACATGGCTTACCTGGAAAGATCCGTATGGATATTTATATTTACATACAGACACCTTCCTTGAGGTGATCAGTGATTATAAGCCAGAGTTATTAAAACTAAAACAAAGACTAAACCAAACCAAACAAGTACCCCCAGCCTCTCCAAACTTCCCTGCTCCTTTAAAAGGGGTTCTGTGCAACTTTTTATTTCATTTATTTTGAAATGAAAGGCTAGACAATCCATGGTTTTTTACCATTGTCTGCACATCATGAAACACAACATGCAGATTTCTAGCTTGTTTTGAATTATCCAACACACTGCATAGTAGGGAACCTAATACAAGTCCTAAAGCCAGCCTGCATCATCTACTCAAGGCACATTGGGGAATATTATGTTTAGTATTTTCTAAGGTAGTAGTTTCTATCCAGATGTCTAATTTGGTATGCTAAACTCAATGTAGTCATGTTACAGAAGGGGAAATAGTGAAAATTCCTCTCCCCATCAAAGTAACTTTTGCTATGAAGCCAAATCAGCCCTGTCTGGACAAATAAAAAAAGTGATCAAAGGGAAGCTAATGCTGACTTCCTCTATTAAAAATTCCAGTTAAGATGCTTGGAGAGGAAGGATGAAAGAAATATTTCTTTAGTTAGTGAGTGGAAGAGAACTTTTCTTCAAAGCATTAAAAGTGGCCTGCTTTGCATGCTCTCATTAAATAGCTTCTTCTATTTCCACTCTACATGACAAATTATGGACCAGAAGAACCCCTGATCTGAATCAGTAGGGCATTTCTTATATTCTTAGCTGAGAAAGGGATGATAAGTAAATATAATGCCACTGTTTTTTAAAGGCCTATTTATTAATTCAGTTAGAAAATTTGCTTCTTCTTAAAAAAACCACCAAAGTTGTATTTTGAGATGATGCAAGAGCAATACATTCTATGCAAATATTTTGTTTTCTTAATAGAGTTTTGAAGTTAATGAAAGGTAAAGATTTTTTTTTTCTCAGCAGCAAAGATTATGTGCTCCTAGTTTGCTACTCTGATGTATTCTATGTTAATGTATATGAAATGTACAGAACTCTAAATTTATGCACCATTTTCCCATACTCACATGTACATGCGATAAGATAGAAACAAAGCTGATTGTATATGTGGAAAGAAGGGTAATGAGAAGAAAGTAAACAAATTAATCTTTGGCATTTAAACTCAAGCTAGTCTTCCAAAATGTTTTATACCCCTACTTGAAAGAAACGAATCTTCTGTGAAATTGCTCCTGTTAGTTGCAGTTTGTCTGTAGATTAGGAATGGGATGCTATTCTTTGTAATTCACAGATGATCTCTTATGGAAAATACATATATTAGAAGAATGTTCATAAACATTTCTATTTTTTTTCTAGGGAATCTAAGATTTCTTCTAGTGAAAAGATGAAGATTGGAGGTGGAGAGAATGTTGCCTGGCTGCAGATACGTGAACCCACTGAAAAGGATAAGGGGAACTATACCATTGAGATCTTTGGCAAGAAGGAATCCTACAAACGCACACTTGATCTGTCTGGGCAAGGTATATTTAGAAGACCATACTTCTTTGGTGACTTTTTGTGGATTAAACAGAATTTACTGGCAAGAACATGAGGAATGATGGTAAAACCAGAAAGCCTTTGGTCAGAACCAGTTGTAGTTTAGTTGCATAACTGTTTTGATAGTTTTAGTTTTTTATCTGTTTCCACCACAAATGACATGGGGCTTCAGGAGCTTGGTTTTCTGTTTTGCTACTGTGTAACCTGTATGGATTTTAAAAGAGCTTTTATATGGATATCTGTTTAAACATCTATACTGAGCCCCAAGTGCAAGTTATGTTAATGAGCAAAACTCTCTCAATTGTTTTGTTACAGCTTTTGATGATGCATTTGCAGAATTCCAGCGACTCAAGTAAGTGCTACATCTGTTGCATTTTAATGCTGTAACAACAGTGTCTTTACTTACAGAAAAAAATCATTAATAATTTTATTAATAACAATAATTATTTCTTTTCCTCTTCCTCAACAATTTTAGGGCAGCTGCTTTTGCTGAGAAGAGTAAGTTTATTTTACATTTTATCAAAAGTTTTCTACAATCTAGACTAGTGTTCTTTTTAAGGCATCCATCATCATATGCTGCCGTAGCTTTCAGAGTTCTATGGCTGCAGAAGTCCCCTGTTGGCATGTAATACTGCAATAATAATAATTTGTGGATTTATTTGTTTTTAATTCTAATGACAACCCACTACACATTTTGAAAACCTTCACTGTATCTTCCTGTATCTGCAGATGTTTGTGAACTATAAGCTACAAGGAGTGTTGACTCTGAAAGCTGCTGCTGATATTGAATATTTGAATCTACTTATTAAGTAAAAAATTAGCTGCTAATGCCTGTTGGGCAGTGCTTGCTGAGAGACACACAGTAAGAAACTTTATTATTGTTAGGGGCTTTAGGAATTCTGGTGCTTTGGTATCAGCTCCCCGAGAAGTGACAAGATGCTTCTGTCCACAAAGAGAATGGCAGAACAAATCTTTTTTCAATCTTAGATATCACCAAGATGCTAAAAACATCCTCCTATCTTTTCTGTGTGCCCAAAGTGCAAACTGTCAAGATCAGCAGTAGCTTCAGGGTTGTTATGTGTATTAGTTTAGAATGCTATAGCACAATCTCTGCTAAAAAAAAAAAAAAAAAAAAGAGGGGACCAAAAGATGCATTAAAAAGAAATAACACAAAATATCACAAGTGCTGTGGTTTTATACATTTAATTAACCAGGAACTAGTTTTTTAAAAGATAAGTTTCAACAAAAGCTGTGACTAATATGATGCCAAGTTATAAAATCAGTAAGAAATTAATAATTTTGAGGTCTAAACCTCACATGACCCATATATTTTTCTTTAACGCCTAGATCGTGGTAAAGTCATTGGTGGTTTGCCTGATGTTGTCACTATAATGGACGGAAAGGTAAGGAGAGTTTTTGTCAAAGAATCCTGCTGACTGGTGAGAAGTTTGCTTTTATGGTAAAATGGGAGGAAATGAAGATGATTTCATAGAAGCTGAAAGCAAAGGAAGGTAATTTAAACCATGTAATAGTAATCATTTAATTAAGACACATGCAAATTCTAAGTAAGCAAAGGTACCATAAGTTGTCTGTGCAGTGAGAGGAAGCACAGCCCAATTCAGATCTTAGGCAAGCAAGGTCAGCCTCAGGAGGAATCAGTCTTATAACCAGTTTAAAAGTCAACAATCTGTGGAAAGCAGGAAGGTATACTGGGAATAAGATCGTGCTATTTGCCCTTTGTATTTTTGTGTACTTTCTTAAGTAGTTGCTTTTGACCTCTAAAAGAGCTAGATGGACTTTCACTCCAACAGACTACAGCAGATCAGCTCATGAGCCAATGTGACTCTTACCATCTGCTGGCTATTGAAAGCATGTTCATCAGGCTGTTTGTCTCTTGTGTGAAGTGAACCTTCAGAGACTACAGCTGCATTGCTCTGTATGGAAATTCTTATCACCAGAGTAAGAGGTTGCACATAGTTCTTCCAACTCTTTCGTACTTGGCCATTTTCTGGATATTCAGAAGCAGTCATTTTAGGACAACAGGGAACACGTGGACCTTATACTGGATGCTGAAAGGTGTTCAAATCTGGACCATACAAAGATGATACTCGGTTTATTCCTTCCTTTGTCTCTAATACTGGTTTACATGAGGGATTTTCTTATTGTGGTAGACAGAGGCACCTCACAGCAAGAAAACAGAGAGCTAGTCTTTTAGGAGGTTATGTGTAATGCACTCAACAATCAACATCTTTAAACAGCCTAACTGTAAGTAAACAGCTCAGTGGAGTCACCCCTGACTACATACACACACTAGCTGCAGTTTCCTCATACAATCATACCTTAAAAACTCCAACTTTAAATTAAAGAAATGCTACAAAGTGCATTTCCAGAGCCAGAAGTCTTCAAAGGAGACTCGCTTAGTGATTGAGGATTAAATAACTGAATATGTGAAAAGAAAATCTCCGATTCTTGCAATCAAGCAGAAAGGAACAGATCACAAGGAAGTGAGACTTTAAAATCATCTTTAAATTAAATATTAGCAGGTATCCAGCAACAGCTGTGTTAAGTACAAGTGTAAGAAATAAGTATAAAATTAAAAAAAGAAAAAAAAAGAGAGTTTTCTTAGTGCAATGGAATGGTAAAACTAAACAAGTATATGGACACAAAGCTTTACTAGTGCTTCTTAAGAGATTTTAAATGACTTTAGGTCACATCTATAATTTAATAAATTAGAACAAGCCCCAAATGATCTAAGATGACTGTGGAATGTATCTTTTCTCCTTTAAGATTTTAATATTAACTTATTAAGACTTGATTAATTATTATTAATTATTAATTTTTTTCAAATGAAGTCACTTTGAAAGGGCAATAGTCACGAAATGTGCCCTGAGTTACAGAAAGGACAGTAAGATTTAAACTCGTGCTATTAGTCATTAGTATGATTTCCCAAAATTTTATTTCATGTTTGCATTATTAAACCTTTAAATATTTTATCGTAAGGATAGTTCCTATGGACTATTAGTTAACTTTACATGATATAATTTCTTTAAGAGTACTTACACACTTATGCTGTCACTAGGTTGTAGGTTGTAACAAGAGCAGGTAAGTCTTTCTTCAACGTTCCCCTCTGACCTTGGAGGCATGTAGTACGCAAGGCTGCTTCTATATGTGAATATGCAAATTTTTTTATCACTTAAAATGTCTTTTTATTTTTCTCTCTGAGTTGCATCACAACTATTCAGTCATCATCATTCAAGAAAAATATTGCACAGAAGCATCCATGTATGCACACAGATGGACTTCCTCTGTCCCTCTGGGTCAGGATTTGGAGAAACCTAAAGGGGAATATGGAGGGGAGAGAATATAAGGAAGCATTCTGGTAGAAACTATCAGTTTTGAATTACCAATTGTTTGGGGTATTTTTCTTTGGTTTTGGCTTTTTAGTTGGGTTTTTTTTTTGTCCTTTTTTTTCCCCCCCCCAACACAATGGTGCATATGTGAAATTCTTAAGGTGACTTAATTATCTAGGGCAGAATTTTGTGCAGAATGAGTTTCAAGCAAAGGTGGACAAAGTAGGCACTAATCAGTGCAACTTTTCAAATGGTTCTTTTATTTATCCTGTCATTGTATGGAGGTCAAAATGGGATTCAGTAGTAACTGTATAAAAATTTGGAAGAACAGCCATGAAAATTTTATGGGCTTCTTCAATCTCAGTTCAGTCCTTGGAAAATACCTGAAATACCAGGATGGACTACTAGGTCATTTCAGCTATTCTCTCACTAAGCATATAATATTTTTATAACTCTTATGTATTATTTATTCTTTGTGAAATATTTCCATTTTACCAGTCAGCTGCACTGGAGTCAATGTCCAATGATTCATGCTATGTCCTCTGTATTTAAGTGATTTATTTTTAATCATCTCAAGCAATAACCTCAGGAAGCCTTGGTCAGAAAAGATTCCCTCAGTTCTCCTCCCTGTTGTGTACAGGGTAACATCAAGGATGTTTTTAAACCTATCATTGCCTGAAGCTCATGTGGGACTAATGGGTTGTCAGGAGTCTCCCGCAGGCAGGACTGCAATGACAGTCCAACTTACGATCTTCAGACAATGCTACCCTGAGGCTATTGCTGCATTACAGTTACTGTTAAGATGCTAGAAAAACTGAGTAAAAAAAATTAGAAATATTAAAACCTCTAATTTTCAGTCTTCAAGAACATGATACCTGTCTTAAAAGTGCCTGAAAGTAATACTGAGAATATTCTGATTAAACCAATCTGACTGATCCTTAAAATTACTTCATTTTTCCTCCCTCAGACGCTGAATCTGACCTGTACTGTATTTGGAAATCCTGACCCCGAAGTGACTTGGTTCAAGAATGACAAGGTCTTTGAACTTAATGAGCACTATGCTTTTTCACTGGAGCAAGGGAAATATGCCAGTTTAACAATCAAGGGAGTGACCTCAGAAGATTCAGGCAAATATAGCATCCATGTTAAGAACAAGTATGGTGGGGAAAAAGTGGATGTCACTATAAGTGTGTACAGGCATGGTGAAAAAATGCCTGAAATTAAGCCTGGCCAGCTTGCTAAACCCAGCCCAATACCACCATCAGAGGAAGTCCTCCAACCTTAGGACAAGGCAACATCCAGTACGAAGAAAAGCTTGATGCTATGTTTGACAAACAAAATAGAATACATGAGCTCTAGTTGAGGTATTCCCTCAGATAACTTATTGGTAATGTCCAGAAGGAAATTGAGCTTTTAAGAGTTTGCTTTAGGAGGTAGCTGTGCTATGATGCTGTACACATATGCAACAGTCTCATTTGGAATACATGTAACAGGGTGTGACTTACAAATAGCAAAAAGCCTGCCAGAGGTTACCATATGCAAAGGCAAGTTGCACAAACCTACAGTAAACCTCCATTTCCACCCTCCCCTACCCTCTGCAAAAAAAACCAAGCAACCCAATCACCCTCTGCAAAAAAACATCCCATCAGTAAAGGTAGAGAACTGCAGTTAGGTAATATTCAGAAATAGTTCCTGCTTTGTTCGACCCACAGTTCCTTTGGCTTTGAAGCCTCTGATCCTGTAAGTCTAGGGGGTAGCATCTCTTTAGTAGTGATACCATTGTTTTATAGTTGTAGCATAAGTCACATGGTTGTATGTTGGTTTTCTTTTTTTGTGTGAAAATAAAACTTTAAAAGCCACCTTTGCTAGTCACTGCTCCAAATGACACCTAACAAGTTCTGTTTACTCTCTTTCATTGTTTAATTATTACTTACTGTACAATTTCACAGCTGGCAGCATGCAGACTATCAACTTTCAATAAAGAATGAAAATTATGGTTAATCACAGTCACTGGGTGGCACTTCTGATGTTAATTTACTCTTTACAATACAGGTCAAGGTGCAAGCTTAAACTGGTACCAAAAGACATGTATACAATTCAGTAACTTAACATAATTATGTCTTTGGTTCTCTTCTATTCAAAATGAATAACAGAACTCTTCCATGGGTGAATTGATGTCCTGCTAGGCAAAGATTTCTATATATATTTATCATGAATTGATCGGATATAATGGGCTTCAGTGAGATTACTCACGTATCATCTGTCATACAACGCGAGTGCTTGAAGCACTGGTACCTAGATGAACCTTTGTAATTTGCTAAGCAGCTTCAAGCAGAGTTCTTCTAATGGTAAGTAACACTGGTGGTACAAACATCCCAGATGCAGCCCTCCTCTCTTGTGACTACTCGCAGTCTCTAGGATAAATGGGTGGAAAAGAAGCATTGTGGGAGAGGGGTGCTTGGATAAGAGAAATTGCACTCTGCAAGGTCTTCACTGGACAAGCTGGATGAAAGTGTTTGGCACAACTATCGGGACTGTAAGTGAAAAAATAGTGAGCCCCCCCCCAAAAAAAACAGTTTCAGAGTAAATTTACTTAATCTCAGGGTTTTTTTCCTTTTGTTTTTCTTATCTAAGTGACATAGACCTTCCATTGTTTTGTCTGGCAAACAAATACTTCACTTGATTCAAAAAATGGTTTATTTTTGAGACAGATGAAAAGCAAAGGAAATGAGAAGCTAATTTACAAGCTGTCAGATACAGTAGCTTGGAGCACTCATCTGGGAGACAGGAAAGCAGCATTACCCTTACCCCTTCCCTCCATCCATGGGGATTTGTACCTGTATCTCTTAGCACCAAATGCAGTGCACTAATCCCCAGACTTCTCTGTATTTGGAAATGCTGCTTCTATTTATCCTTTTTTTTTCACTAGTCTGACTAGGTAAATTGAAAAAGAGACTAGACCTAGGAAACCTGCTTCTTACATGGGCATGTTAAATGCTAGATTTACAAGGTTTTTTCCATTTCTTGTACTTTATCTGAGTTTTCAGTATTGAAGGAGGGATTGAGGGTGTGGTCCTGTAGATGATTTAAGAACCTGATAATGAACAGATAATGATGAGGATGGATTCACTGTACTTAAGTAGGAAAGACTACAAGGATCCTTTGCAACTCACTGATATCTGTGAGTAGTCATGATAAAAAACAACAGGCCAGCTCTGGAAAGGAAATAAACTTTAATCACACTTTATTAAAAGATGCTTTGATTTTAAATAAACAGCTTTTGAAAGATTTTTCTGCTTAGAGCCAATGAACAGTGACTTTATATGGAATTACAGTATAAACAGCCAGGAATTACACTGAACAGTGATGAAAAAAGCTTCTTCTGGGTGAAAAACTCTTGTGGCTGTGGAACCACATTCTGTGTCTGGTCATTGAAAGAAAGTGCCCAAGATGGCTGAAGTCTCAAGACCATGATGTTGCCAAAAGATAATTTCATTAGGAAATTTAATCACACAAAGCAAACAAGGATTTTTCATCCAAAAATCTGTCTAAGAATTTATTTTTTTTATATGAGTCTGTCATCACAAGACCTTCAGAAAATCTTCCAATAAAATAACTCAAATTTTCGTCTTTTCTACTCTAATTTCTTATTAAAGACCTGTAAGGTTTTCAAAATCTTACAGTTGCGGGCTTACAAAACATCAGAGCCAGTCTCCATAGCATACAAAGTGAGTACCAGCAAGAATTTAATATTATTCTTATCTCCTTCTACAGTACACAGGTTAATTTTAGCTGACACTATCAAATTATTGCATGTTATGGCAGCTTTTCAGAGGTATCCTTGGGCACAGGAGACAAGGTTAGTCTCATTTCAGTTGTACCATTAGCTGGCCTTCTTAGTTAAGCAAGCTTCACTTATTTCCTTCCGGGCAAACAGAAATAATTTATTATGACAGTTAATCCTCTGCTGAAGTACAGAAATTATCATTCATGGGAACATTGCATTCAAAAGACTTTCTATAAACTGTTTCACATTTTTCAGTGCTCAGTGTACCTTTGATTCTTTTGTACACATTTAAAAATCTTGTTATCAGTGCTAGAAAATGAATTGGGTCAACTCTGTTTAGAAAGGAGTATCTTTTCAGAGCAAACATGCATCTAGTTGTCTGGAGGGGCAATATAATTGCATGCATATTAGAGGGACAAATAACATGCTCTGGTAATCAAGTCAGATGGAATACATGATGAGGCATATTAGCATTTGCACACACCCTTCACAGACTTGGCTTCAGCATTAGTTTAATTAATAACCATTCTGAAGGGGGAAGAGAAGAAAGCAAGATTTGCTGGAGAAGGTCTGATGCCAAATGATCCTACTCACACCATGGTCAAGGGAGATTGACTCAGTTACACTGGATGTGAATCCAGCTTGTTATTTTTACAAATCCAGGGACCCATTACAGTGAATTAGCTATTTCTGCTACCTTTAAAAAGAAATGTTTCTATTAGAATTCTTTTCTGTCACACTGGTGAGTTTTGTGTTGTCTGAGTTTCATGTTGTGCTTTTCTAGACAGTGCTAGCGTGAAATGGAGCGTCATTGACTTGTCACGGTAGGCAGGTGCCAGTGGACCAAACTCATGGCTGTGTCTGTCATGTTGGCATTCTGCTACAAGGCTGGCAAGGCTTCTTTTCTCCAAGCACCTGCTTCCTTCAAATCAGCTTTGATATGTTACTGTTTATTTTCTTGAAAACAAGTTCTGTGAAAATTCCTCCTAAAGCCAACTCACAGGTGCTCATAAAAATGAGGAAAAGAGGGTTTTTTTTATGACAGTATTTGCCTCTAGTGTAGATCTTTCCCCAGCCCATAAGCTTCACTTGCATTCCACAATTCAAAAAATTGTGGACACCTCATTAATCTGCTCTTGTATGGAGACAGAGGTTCAGTGATAACAGTACTCTAAGTGATGTTAATGCACTGACAGTTTTTAAGGAAAACTTGTGAAATATAGTAAACCACTTTATTTCTGTTCTGTAGAACTTCAGACTAAGACCTCTAGATGGCACCAGAAGAACAAGCTAGAAATCAGCATATCTTAAAAAATTCTGCAGCTATAGCATATCCATCACTTTGATGCAAACACATCACTTAGGGAATGGGAGATTATGAAAAGCATTACATTTATGCCAGTGACAAGGACGGGTCCAGCAAATGACTGTTTCCTGGAAATAGCAGGTGATTTTGCAAGCAATAACACTGCCTCTTAATCTTTGCATGACACACATGAAGAGGTTAAGCATGCCTTGTAAAATACTGCAAGACTCATGTTGCATCAAGTTTCTCCTTAGGATATGAAAACCCCAGCATACCGACTCTTTTTGTGAAGGGAGATTTGAATTGGAGCTCTAAAGGCAAATGTCTTAGACTTATCAGCTTCCATAGGTTTTCACACTGTTTCCAATCCAGCAAGGCTCATGCCCTGCTATTTTTGTTCAGTCTTTACAGAGGGATGATTCCATTTGAAATTAAGGGGAGGTCTGGGACCAAAGAGCGCAGGGTCTGGCTCTCAGCTCTGCTACTGCAAGATACAGTAATCTCAAGACCTGTAAGAAACTACCAATAGCCTTCAATATTAATATTTAATTCCTCATTGGAATGTGCACTATCTCAGTACCAGGTTTGTCCTTGGGTATTAGCTCAAGGTTTATCATGTTGTTATATTTTAAAAATAGCACACTTGACCTCACATAATTTTCTTTATGAACGTTTGAACTTTGTGTGGGTGCATTAAAGGACTGTTAACTTGTAATAAACTTGTCTTGTTTTTTAAGTTAATGTAGCTTCACTTTTTGTTATTGTTGCTCTTCTGTTACATTAATATTGTGCAGCAGAGAGTCTGATAGGAGAGACCTAGACACCCTACTGCAGTTAGAAGTAATATGGTTAATAGTTGCAGCTAAAGACTTTCCCATGGTATTCTAAACTATCCAGCAGGGTTGTCCCATGCAGATTTCACTGGGCACCAACGTCCCTCATGAAAGAATTTGCCCTTCACCCTGCTGAGGGCTTCTGCAGGAAGCCATTATCCATCTGATGACGTTGGTGCACACAGCATGTAGAAGAGAGGCAGATGGAAAGGGCTACAACTGCTGTTACAGATAGAGCCAGTGTAGCTCTTTACCATTTTAAATCATGGTAAAAATGATGATCAAAATTTTAGTCTGCTGACTTAGTGACCTCCACTGGACCATTTTGAATGAAGTGCACTAAAAGCCAATCCAACAATTGTAAATCAACCCCAAATCCAACCCTCCTGATTACAAGACAGTATGTGAAAAACAACCCCATATAGTCTTGTGCCACTTTAGTTGTCTGGGAAAAAATGCCTTCGACATATGAAAATGGCAATCAACCTCCTGCATGGTGCTTAATGGGAGGTAAAACACAAGACTCCCTGGCTGGGGGTTATGAGGCCACATGCAGATGTCTCCATCTGAGCTAATCACTGAAACTCCCTTCTTAGAAAATGGAGAGAAACAAGTACAAGTAGGGCGCAAGTCATGTCGTTCTAAAGCAGGTGTCTCAAATAAGTGAGATGAATCTTGTCTCTTCTTTCCACTGACTGTAAAGGGAGCTTAGTATAGCCGGGTTGGATGGGAGACATCTTAATGGCTGATGTTTGAACTTAGATGTGATAAATTCTGCACCATGTTTCTCTGATTTTATTAGCTCTTTAGTTGAAAAATCTGTTTACAGAGATGCTTCATAATAGCTGATTTTTTGTTATGTTTTTACATGGCTTCCTCTACTGAATTCTTGTATTTTGAAATCTTTGCTGCCTTTTCTGATATCCATATTATTTTGAATTCTCTGTGAAAACATTTGCTGACTTCCAGCAGCCACTTGGTCCCAAGTCCTAGATGACTCTTGTGATTTGGCCTTTACCAAGACATTGTGTTAGGCTTTCTTTTCTTTGAAAAGTGTTCAGCCCAGTTTTTGACTGTCTGTGATGCTGCTGTCAGTGTGAGACTTGTTTCTACCTTTATTCCTCATTTGTGGCACCATTTCAACCAGTAGATGCTGTAAGCCTTTCATGGTAAATTAGTGCTCTTCTGCTAAGCCCATAAAATATGCCTTGTGCGGTTTCTCGGTTGTGCTGGCTGAGCCCACCCCCTACTTGCAGAAGCACAATCTTGTGGTTTTCATATGCCAGACTTCTTTCAGTGTGCCTAAGGCAGCTCAGTGACTGGCCAGAGCTTTGAATCCTCCTGCTCCTGGGCTCCTGCTTTTGTCTTCTGGTTGTCTCTAACTAGTTCCCAGTTATCTTCCTGTTCAGATCTGTTACTCTATAGATTTTCTAGTTTCATGGTATGATCTGTGTTCCTCTGTAACTTAATCTGCTGTCCTTCAATACTGTTTAATGGCAGAATCTGTATCAGTAAATAATGTAGTACCAGGCTTGATTATCTAGTCCTTATGCCAACATCCTTTATGCATCACATTAACCTCTTCTAATATCCACTGCAAAGTGTAATGTCACCTGAACTACCAACTGGAGACAGTATTTACCCACCCTAACTTCAGATCAGAAGATGTTTAAGAATGTGTGAGCTGACCTGCACCAAAACTTCACTAAGGTCAGTCCAAACAAATAAAAATGCTGGCTAATTAAGTTCAGTGCTGATCTTTTAGCACTGGTTAATTTACTACGAGAGGTTGTAACTACAGTGTCCAAGCATCAGTAGCCACATGAAATGTGCATGTGATAGCATCAAGACTTAGTGTCCTGTTAGTAAGTAAATAATTGAGCCTACATGGCCTGCTGTTTTTATAACCACTTTCATCAAGCAAGCCTACCCTAATGAAAATGAAATGTTTGGCTCAGAAGCCTGTGTGTCTCTCTACTGTTAACTGAACCCAGCATTTCTCAGTGTTGACCCTTTCCTGTTCTTGATGCCTTTTCATCAGCATCCACCACTGATTGTCTTCCCACTAATTTTTGGGTAACTTGGGGGAAAAATGTGTTATGATTAACTGACATGTTAGTCTTTGGACTCTTCTGTAATGTATACGCTACTTTTCAGGCTTAGACCTTAAACTTCCTGATTTCCTTCTTTGCTTTTGGATAGGCCTCCAGGTCACGTACAGTAAACACCTCTGGCAGCTTTTGCTGTTAAAGGTTATGTTCTGACCTTTCAGGAGCAGGTTGGGCTCTTGTGAGACCTTTCTCTTTATCTTGATGCACGCTCTCTGCTTCTCCAGTCTGTTTGGCATTTATGCCTGATCAATGGGCTTCCAGGTTGCCTTGGATATGTCTTTTTTCTCCAAGTGTGGCATGCAGACCTGTTTCATTTTGTCATCAGGTCTTAAACCTGCTTTTGTGCTCCCTTAAACATAATCATGTTTTACATGCGCAGCTCTCCTTTTACTGGTTTCAGGCAGCTAAATTCCTGTGTATCTTTTACTTTTCAGGCTTACTCTTCTGAAGTGTCTGTGCTCCATCTTGTTGTAACTGTCTGAGGTGTCCTGTTGCAAATCAGAATGTCTTGCAGACCTCTCTGTCTCCTGCATCAAGTCACTTGTATTTTACTTAATTTAATTAACCACGATTTCCCTTCTCAGAACTTTATCCTTACCTAGTAGTACCGAAAACTCAGAAACATAATTTCCATCACTTACAGAGCTCTGCATTATAATTTCTGATGGGTTCTGGTCAAGCCCCGTGTCCATCCAATTCAAAACATGAACTGATATGACTGTTCCATTCCAAAGAACACAGCCATCTGATCACAGCCTCTATGGGCCTGATAGGCTTTAATTGAAAATGCCATGAGCCAATGACTTTTCAGTAACTGTGCTCCCAAGTGCTCTCCTTCTGAGGCCTCAGGCTGTAACTACAGATGCTTCACAGGCATTTCAGGATTGGCAGCTTGCTTATATTCATCTATATTCTTTTGGATGATCTTGTATTTTGATGTTAAAGAGACAGAACAGAGATATTCTGAGTGGCAAAAGGGACTTTTGTCTTTAGTCTGAGAAGTTAAACAAGTTGAGCCACTAATAAGTAACCCATCCAGAAAAACACTGCAGAGATTTGTGTTGTTTTCACCTTTCAGGAACAATATCTGGAATGATACCACCATTTTCACCTTTCAGGAGCAACATCAGGAATGATACCATCACGCTGTTCTTGGAGATTTGGTTAACCACTGAAGGATTGCTTATCCTTCTTCCAGGAATATTCATCATGAGCATGAACCAAACTTGGTTCACATATCAACAAGCTTGACCCACAGGGTGGAGACCCTCACTTCTTTTTTATATGCTAATCAATATGGTAACTATAGTACATTCTGCATCATACATATTTCTTAGTTGTGGGTGCAATCTACAAAGTATAGCAACTTTGATTTGTGACTTGGAATTTCAGTTTTGTCTTGGTAAATATTATTTGTGCCTTGGTAAGTTTGATTTGGGTAACTTTGATTTGACTTGGTAACTTTGATTTGTATTTTGACAGTTTTGAATCACTGGTCAAATAATTGTGCCATACATTAATAAAGTGAACCTTGCCATCAAACTTTGTTGTACTTTTACAACATCATATTAAACCCACTTTTGCTAATACCTCTGACACTGGTTCTTTAAGCAATCTAAATCACCCATTTGTGACAGATTAAATGGAGAGGAGTGGGAAAGTGGATCTGCAGAAGAAAATTGCCTCTTGCTATCTTCTTAAAAACCAGTCTAAATTTGACCAAGTTGGTAAATTGTAGTTTGCACATGAGTAGAGATTTCCTACACGTAAAAGTCTCTGATGATTCTGTGACCACAGGTCAAGCTCCAGACAGCAGCAGCTTGCCCTTGCCTGAGATGACTCCTCTGGGCTGCCAGAGGCAGTGCCTGCTCTCCTCCTAACTAGATGTTGCAGCAAAGAGCATCCCTTTTCTTGCTTCTGCTTCCCTGTGGGATTCAGGCAGGGTAGGAAGAGGGAGCTGGCTGATGCTAGTGTAGAACAGGTGAGGGTAGATGGTTGTGAGAAGGCTAGGACTGCAGGGAGCCCAAGGTGGAAAGGGGAAGGAGACCACAGAGATGCTGGGGGGCAGCTGATAAAGCAAGTGAACACAGAAGCTTCAGAGAGCTTCAGGGGGATACTGGCATGGCTGTGAAAACAGACAATAGGAGGGAGAGAGGAGAGTTTTGAAACTACAAGGGGGAGCACAAGCTAGAAGAGAAGAAGACTGTAATGAAGGGAATGGGGAGTGAGGCTGAGACGAGTACTCAGATATATGTGTGGAAGAGGCAATAGTGAAACAAAATACAGCTGGATAAAAAGGCACAAAAGCAGTAAAGACAAAAGCAAGGGCTGACAGGTATTTCTCTCCAGAGCCTGAGATCACGGACATATCTAGATATCTTAGCTTAGTACATTTTGTGCAATCATCTGCTGTTGATTAGCCAAAATTCTTAATGGTGGCAGCTTCTAAGGGAGCAGAGCATGGCAGATGAATGCAGTGAGAGGGCTTAAATTCAGGAGAATCAGAAGATCTAAGTAGTGGGATAGAATGACAGGAAGAGACACTGGTGAGAAACTGAGGGAAAGATGCTGCTATAACTGGGGAAGATCATGTCAGACCACAAGCTAGAGTGATATGAAAAGGTACCAACTCTGAGATACTAAAGCAGGACTCAGCAGTAACACCAACCAGAGTATGCAGAGAGAAAGAGAGAAGTTAAACATTCAATGAAGCTTGCAACCTGAGAAGGAGATTGACAGTGGGTGTATTCATAGCCACATGAGGATATTTGCTGTGAGAGTGTCAGGATTAGAGTCTGCTGAAAGTGTTAGGTGGCATAATATACTGGCATCAGAAGCAGAGATGTGTGATAGAGCTACACAAGAAGGTTCAAGCTAGTCGGATTAATATAACAGTTGTTCTTTTAGTTATGACAGATATATCCCTGCAAAGCTCTGATCATCTACATGTGAAGACTATCAAGCTCACTGAGGGACTCAGCTACATGTTTCTAAATAAATAAATGAAAGTCTGTGACCAGATCCTCAAGACAAATTTCAAAGCTGTGATCTGAAACTTTCTGGTAGTTAAACCTGTCCCCTACTCACGATGTCTACAGCACGGTACCTCCTAAACCTAGTACACAGAGTGACCTGAATATGTTATTCATGATGAAAAGTGGGACACTCTCTTCTATCTAAGGAGATACTGGTAGCGAATTCTATAGTCTGGGGATTTTTTTCTCCTTACCAGCTGTTCAAATACTAATAAAAGAACTACTGACAAAAAGAAGTTTATGTTTGGGTTTCACAACCTGATTAAATGTTCTTTTCTGCTTGACTGTCAGTAGAACTGATCTCAAATAGGGCAGAGCAGGAACTGCGCAATTATCAGTATTCTCTCTGCAATGATTTCATCTATCAGGCTGCATACAGCTTTCTGCTTTGGTTTTACAAAGCCAAAATCTGTAATAGAAAAAAATAACACTTTTCACTGATGTGCCACTGGTTTCTGTACCCAGCTCCAGTGACACATTGTGGCCATAACCTTAATGTTCATGACTCTCTTGCTCTACTGGCATGGTACAAAACAACCCTCAAGAATGTAGCATGTCTTTTTCTCACCTGCAAAAGCATTTTGGTTTCAAGGTTTTCTTTAGTTTTCATTCGCTTGCCACTGTGGGCATAAACTATTGTGTGAAGAATTGCAGTACTACCTTTACAGAAAACAGATCTGTATATTTCAACTGCCATTTTCTGATTTTTAAGCCCTGCCCTGTTAGACTTCCTTATTCTCCTGAATAATAATAAATGCTTCAAAGATTAACCTCCATCTAATTTGGAAGACAAATGTAAGGTACTTTATGTAGATGTTATTTTCCTTTTTTTTTTTTTTCTTTTTAATTTTTGTGGCTAACCCCATATGGGATACAGGTATCACATCTTTTTTACACAAGGATTTAACTGAGTTCATAACAGCAAGAATCACTTTTGAGAAGCTTGATAACAACTGCTGCAATATACCTGTTCAACTCAGACTGGCAACATCTTAGCTATCATTTACTGGAAGTGCATCTTAGTGAAAAGCTTTAAGAAGCCACTATTTAACCTCTTCACAGAAAAACAAAATGATGAGGACAAGATAGCAGAGAAAAGGTACTGAGCTTCAGGCATAAGAAGTATAATGAAAGAATACCAAAAGCAAGTGAGACTTTCTTAAAAAAATTGAAGTTGAGAGCTGGAGTGAAATTAGCAAGTGGGAACGTAGGGAGCTCTGGCAACATGACCTGATAAAAATAGATGTTTTGTAGCTTGTCCCACCTGTTAAAATTTAAAGAAGAAATAAAAGGAAAAAAATGAAAGAAGTTGAGCACTTCTACACAGTGACTGATTCACCACAAAATCTCAATTTCTCTATGGGGTATCCTTTCCTAGAGGCAAAAGTTCTTCATAGGGGCTACAGCACATATACTTCTAGAAACAAATAGATAATTCTGTCTTGTATGATGCAAGAAGAAATGTGTGAAAATATTGGCAGTAATAAAGTCCAGCCCTCATTTTGTTACTTGAAACATAACTAATTGATAAACATTTAAAACCACGTTAGGAGAAAATAGCCCTCCTTGAAGCTAGCAGAATTCAAATTGGAAGCAACTAGCTAGTTTTCAACAGTAAGAATCAATTAACATATGGGGCATAGCTTACAATAAGAATTGAGACAGAGGATCTTTCTGAATTAATGCACATTAGTTAAACCACATGTTATTTATTAATTGGTGGTCAACTTAGTTTGTGGAGGGTTTTTTTTTTGTTCAGGCTGGTCAATTATTTTCTTTCTGCCTTAAAAAAGCAATTGCTGTAGTCCCATATAATCTTGTGATATTAAGTAAAACCTTAATTCTTTTTGTGGTAACACTTTGGCTCATGAATTTAGGTACAAGGTCTTGAACAAAAGATTGAGTAACTCTGTCAATATGAAGTGTGTAAAACTCATTAACAATGAGAAGTAACCAAAAAGAGAAGTTCAACTAAATCTTTCTGTGAGATGTCTCTTCCCTTACTAGGGAGATGAAGCTGTTCCCAGTGTAAAAGATATATGACAAGAAACAGCTGTCTTTCTTTGCATTCAGAGATGGAGATCATTAAGGATTTTTAGTTGGGTGCAACTCTTTGTATATCATCAGGCTGAAATTTTTAGTCAAGGGCTTGTCGTATTATTGAAACAAACAGGGTCATAGTAAGTGACATGTGCTTGGGTACTAGGAAGGTTTGGCCCCCAAGGACTTTATTCGTCCATGCTAATTCTGCTTATCAATCAACTGCTCATTCAGTATTTAATCCTGGCACTAAAACATTCTTGCAGGAAAATCTTAATTTGTGAGCTCTTTATATTCTCTTGTGAGTCAAGAAGTGAACTAGTTTGGTATTGCACTCCCTTGATAATGAAAAAGGCTGATGAGAATAAGAGACAGTATACAGTAGTGTGTCTCATTCAATGATTTTGAATTTCAGTACTAAGATGGTTTATCTTTCAAGTGGTGTTTGTGATACAGGACAGACAATAAAAGCTGTCCAGCAATCATATTAAAAATATAACTGTTCATTATTTTTATTACAATAACATTCAAGTTTCTGCTAAACATCACGGGTGAATAGTGCTAGAAATTGTACTAAAATTTCTAGATTCACCAATGAGATATTATGTTGCCAATGGCTGCAATTTCTACTGCACCACTTCATAATTTAGACTCAAAGTCCTAGCTTGATGTATCTCAGTTTTAATTTAAAACATAAGAATGTATTTCTAGTCTGTTGGTGTTTCAGAAAAGCTTGAGAACGTGAACTAGAAAAGGTTAGAAAAGTGAGAAGGCAGCAAATAATAGAAGAATTTACCCTCTAAGAAAAAAAACAGTCAAATGCATTTAAGACTTCTGAAGAGAACTAGTTTTATTCTGTTCACCCCAACAACATTATAAGGGTGGCCTCCCCGGGTGTACCCAAAGAAAAGCACCCAGAAGTGGGTTGCTGCCGCTAAAGCAAGCTGGAGAACTATCTGCTATGGAGCCTCTTTCCTTGGAGGTAGCATGGGGTGGGGAAAGCTTCTCAGGTCACATGAACTGTCTTTGTTACAACCACAACTTGCTCCTTTATTTTCCCCAGTGATCTTTCCTTCATGACATGAAAGCAGCAAATTGATTTATTAAACTTAACCCCTACTCTTTGGTTGCTGCTGAACTGCCTGCAGCGAGAGGACTGCTGAAAGCAGCTGTACCCTGGATCATTTTTCTGATTGGCCACATGAAGCCCCACTGGACGTGTGCTGAGCATCCCTAGGTTATAATTTTATTATAAATCTGAAGGCATTTGGCTGATAGTTAATAATGTGTGAACTCAGTGATATGAATTTTGCCTTCACCTATCATTGAAATGGTGTGAAGACCAAGATTTATCAGAAAAGAGCCTGCTTAAAAGCAAACCCAAAGCTTTTCTTCATACAGGAGTTTGATTTCCAGGCACAGCAATGTGCTTATCTGTGCAAGAAGCCTTCTTGATCATATTAACGTAATAGTCTGTTTACTGCAACATACAATAATTCAGTGTACAACTCTCATAACAGAAAAGTTATCTTTAGCCATAAACTCATAAATAAGCTTCTTTATCCAATGATATATGCAATCTTTTTCATTGTTGCAGCTTTGTTACTTGTGCTACTCTAAAGTAAATTTTTCTATGCTTATTAATGTAATTGTCATATAATATCTCTGCTCCTGATAAGAGAAATACAAGCTCTTCTTCCTTATCCTTTTTGAATAAAGAAAAGAAATAAGTAAAATCTAGAAGCCACTTTATAAAAATGAAGATTAGGTGAATTGAGCTCACATTCACATTAAGGCAGATCTTCAGTATTTACTGGTTAGAGAGGAAAACTAAGGTCTAGGAGATACCTAGTTCTGTATGTGCTCTTTAAAAAGATGCATAAATCAACCAGTTCAACTCTCATTCACACGTAAAAACTCCAAACTTTACCAACATCTAAAATGGTTATTTAAAACTTCATGAAACAGATGTTCTTTTAGCTTAAGGGTGAAGATAAAGAGGAGAAACACAGCCAGATTTCTTATCAGAATATGATGCCAAAAAGATGTGTTAAAGGTTCCCAATTATGATGAAAAGCAGGTCAGCTACATAGGTTCCTAAATATGGGTTAATGAATATTTGGCCATGTGTAGTGCTGCAGTATTCATAAATCAGAGAACAGCAGCATCTTTGCAGAGTGCTAAATCCTAGAAGTATTAATAAGGCAGTGTGCAGAAATCGTAACAGTTGCCACCGTCAAGTGGCCATGAAAATGATTATCTGGTAAGATATTGCAGGCAGAGCTGCTATCCCCTAAATTCTCATGGAACTCATCTGATTTACTAATTCCTCATTGCATCAAGGTTTTTAGTTTGTCATGGCAACCTAGGAACAGATAGAGTAGGATGCCATCAGGCAGCAGTCATAATGCAAGCATAAGTTAAATGACTCTAAAGTTAATGATCCAAATTCTTCAGTGCAGCCACGGGGCACAGAGTGTAACTTGGGGGAGGTGCACAGATGCTGTAAATTACCCTGGATGCCATTACCATGACCCTGGGCCAGCTGTGTATCAGACCAGACTGGTGGCATAAGTTACAATATTCTAATTGCTGTTGTGGGTGGTCCCGAATAGCTGTCCTGGCAGCCATGTAATGCCAGTGCCGTGCTGAGTCCCTGCCAGGCTTTTTTTTTCATTTTCTTCCTTACTCTGGCTGTAAGACTGAAGGTAACATGTAAACTATTACATTTTTTCTGCCCCACTAAGAAATTACCATACCCTGAGATATCTTTCTATTGCTGCTGGCTGGCCCTTTTAATTCAGTAAAAAGCTATAAGTCATCTTCAGCTTAAGGGACAAGCTAAGGCAATATACTCCACCTTGATTTGCTTTTGTTTCTGATTTACATTCTATTTTATTGTAATAGCATGGACATTAATTTTGCTTTAATTACAAAGCCTAGATCCAAAAAAAAAGCTTTTAATGGTATAAAAAAATTGTTCACCTGGGTAAAAAATGGTAACTGAAAAGCAATGTTATTGACAAAATTATCCATCAGTGCAACAGCATCCTCTCTACAGTTTTCACAGTGTGATGATATTAGTGCATGTCAAAGCTGCCTGCCTGTTTGTCTGCCTGCTTTTTAGTCATAAGTATTATCTGTTATATTGCAGGGGCTTTTGGTCAGAGCCATGTATATTTTGCAGTTTTCTGAATATATTTCAAGTTCTTCATGTTTTATCATCTGCAGACAATTGTTATAGACAAACACAAATTAATGTAGTGGAAGAACAGGTAGAAACATCTGCAGTCAGGGACACCAACAAAAAGAAGTCCAGAGGTAGCAATTCAATCATGTGAAACTAGGACACACCTAGTGGGTAACAGCCACTGTCCATCTGTGCAATAAAATCCACACAGTTTAAGCCACAGTTGTAAAATTAATGAGATTTCGGTGAGCTGCCACTTGCTGAGGATAATAGTCAGCCTGTATGTCCAGGTTTCTTACGTTCTCCTTTCTTATCCTCGTAACTTAGCTTACAGAAGTCCTTTTTACACTGCCCTCCTCTCATTTTCTTTTTTCCTGGGAAATATGCCAGGAAATCTCATAAAGCAGTCACTGTATTAGGAGACAGAAACTCCCAAAGCCTGGGTAAATGTCAGCACTGTGGAGCAACTTTTACCCCTGAAAGGTCACAGACTGCAGTTCCAGCAGGTTATGGGCCAGTCAGCAAGCAACCAGTCAAGCATATCAGTTCAGCATAATACCACATTATTACATTTATCTGGCCAGCATTAAGTGAGCTGCAGCCCCATGCTTTATTTTCCATTACTTTGAGTGAGGTGGCTTTTGTAGGCCATCTTAAAGCTGTTCATTCAAAGATTAGAAAAAGGCCATGGTGTCTGATGGGGGATTTAGACTGAATGGAAACACCAAAACCATGATCATAAAAACCTCACCCAACTTCCATCTGTTGCTAACCATTTACATTTGCTAAATGCCTTGTATAGAACATTCAAGTTACCTGGTAGCATCTTGGTTATGATGAGGCCAGGGGACTGCTGGGGTAAGCTTGCATATGTTCAAGTCTGCCTTTTCCTCTTCTGTCCTGAGCTAGTATTTGCAGAGAGATGGCACTTAGATGCTTCCTACTACAGAAAACAGTACCTTGAAAGAAAACTGTAATTCCTGCTGTCTTTTTCTGGTTGTTTTTTTGGCATTTTTTTTATTTGCTTTGTTATGACGGCAGAGTGCTGGGGACTAACTCTGTGCAAACCCTCTCTTCAGGACTTCCCTTTTGGCTGCTTTTGCTTGGTATGCTATTTTTTGTGGGTCTAGTTGTCCTGCATCATGGTGCTTAAAGTTTAGATGCCACACTGCTTAACATTTTGATTCCTAAATTCTTGTGGGCTCTTATACTTTGTTGATTATGACTGGTTGCTGTACATATGGGGAATATTTTGAGAGTAAGAGTTTGCTAGTCTATTCATCAAATTTATAAATTTCTCAATTGAATTTGAAAAAAATATGCCAGGAATAGGTGCTTAGTTTTGTTGAACATACATATTTTTTTTAAACCAAACAGCAGCACTTGGAAGATAGCCGTGGCGTATACTACTACTCTCTTATTGATTATGTATCACAATACAGTAGAGATTATATATTGATTCCATGACATTTTTAGAATATTAGCTGAAGTTTTCACAATCACCATGACCAATTACTTAGAACACTAGTGATAAATCACTCATGTGATGATTACTCACTGCTAATGACTTTTTTCCCTTGGATGATTATTTTATCAGAGATTATTGCGAAACCTATAGAAGTTTCTAAAGCTCTGTTTTGTGTGGGTGAGCCAAAACTTCATAGAAAGGCTCTGCATGTCATAACTTTGCCATTTGCTAGGGCAAGCTGCCGATCTCTGCCTTCACATTTCTGAACATTATCAGATCATCTAATTCCTATTCTGCTTTAGTGTCATGCTAAGTTACTAATTTAAAACAGTTCCTGTGATGTTGACAGTTTTAATTTGTTCCACTTGATATGCTAGTAGGCCTATTGTCTGTTCAAAGTAGATTTTGTGGTTTTGAAGGAGACAGTTTCTGTATTTTCTCAATGCAATGCAATTTATACCCACGTTGCAGCTTCAGACATCTCCTTGTGGGCAAGTCTAATTGAAGTTGCTTGATTTCTGTTACCAATCACAGCTTTTTCAAACTTGGTTTCTTTTCATCTCTTACGCTTTAAGCTTCTCCTGTATTAGCAGGCCCACTCAGGTGTAACATTTTCTCTGAATCTGTCTGCTTGACCACAGCCCTCTGGTTTAGTTTAGTCAGTCTCCCAGCTAACATTTAAAAAGCACTTGATGAGCTCTGAGACCATCTGATACTTACGAGAATTTATTTGTCTTTTCTTAAAATGACTGAATGTATATTAAGCCATAAATCTAGCTTTGTCTTGCCTTTCAGCAAGTTGTGGACCTGTTGAACTCTCAACAGAGCAGGACAGGATTCAGCATGGGCCACAGTCTGGATCTCTGTCATTTAGTAGTCATTTAAAGGAGTAATATTTCAACACTTTCTGAGCAAGTCACTTTACTGGAACACCGTTTCAGCAGTACACAGTGGATTATAAAGGGGTAAAGACACATAATGAAGAACATAGGTCGGGGATTTGGGTCACACAGAGGAAGAGAAAAGATGGAACTTATTACAGGAGATGGTCAGGGTGGCTAGCAGGAGAGTTGTTTCTTGCAGTCTCCATATGGTGTTATTTTCTAGCTGCAAAATACTACCAGGGCAAATCATTACTTACTTGTTACTCCAGACTTTTGGTCCAGCAGACGAAAGATTTACGGATCCTGTCTGTCGTGTGATACCACATGCCCAAACATTGGCCTGGCTACCCAGTCTACAAGTCAGGAGTCAACTGCAAGTTTTCTGCAGAATGTACAAGGTATGTTTTATCATCTTTGGAGATGGGAAATAGGAAACAAAAAATTGTGACAACGAACACAGCCAAAGCTGGTAAAACCAGCAGAATTAAAGCAATCCCACTGCCCAGATTTATCTCTATTTCATTTATGTTTTGTCATGTTGCTGCATGCAGAGACTTTTAAATTAATTTCACCTGTGAAATAACAGACTTTTACTATGTTAGTGTATTGCAAAGTCTTAAGAAATATTTTAGGGTAGCTTAGCAGCAACTAGATCATTGATTATGAATTAGCTGATACTTAGACATTGTGAAACTAATCTAGACCCAGATCCAGAGCTAACAGAGACCGATATGATTCCATTGAAATCACACTCCCTCAGCAAGTTCAGCACTGCAATATTTCCCTAAGTAGTAATATACACTAGGTAGAGTATTTCAAAAATTACAGTATGGATATTATGGACAAAACTGCCATGCAAAGAATCATAATTTTAAATCTTTAATAACATTATATGCACAAGGGTCCAATTGTACACCATCAAGAATTTTTTATTTCAAAAATCTTTTTTAATGTGCAGTATTTTCATCCCATATGTAATATTATAAAAGTTTCCAATTAAATAAAATTATGCGTAACGAAAATCTTACTTTTATATGAAATCTAAACTTGTAGTACTAAAAAAACACAGACTGAGAAACGCTTTGTGGCTTGTAAATATAAAGGTATGTAAGTAAATCTTTTCCCCACAGTGTTGATGACCTTTGAATGTACTATTAAGAGAAAGTGAATTCCTCAATAGAAAATCAGCATTCAGGCTAAGGTTCTGAGGATATATTTGGATCCTGGTAAATCTTTGCTGATAAAATTCTATCATCTATCACATTGTTACCCAAAATTATCGTGCTTCATTCCTAATTTAAATCATAGTGTGCTAGAAATCCATGGAACTGGTGCAGTTTACTGAATCATGTCATGAAAGATAAGAATTGTTCTGCATAAGCCTCAGGAGACTTGAGGTGGTCCATGAAGCTTTCATTAAGCATTTTGTCTTGAATGTGTCATACCATTAACTGATAAAATAGATGTACCAACACTCTTCTATGTTAGAACCTCTCAAATCCAGCAAGATCTGAGGAACAACTGCTGTAATACTTGTTTCCTTGATAGAAAAGTTTTCAGTTGGTTCAGCTTTCTCATTTAAATCTACTTCCATCAAAGAAGAATACTTCCATAATGAGTGTTTTATACTTTCAACACATGTTGGCAATACAAATCCTGCCAATACCATGGACAGTAAAACCAGAGAGTATCATTCATCAAATCTCAGACACTGGAAAGGGCAGAATTTATTTCTTACATTCAGCAGAACTTAATAGATTGTTTCTAGAAAATCTTTTTGCCATTAATATATATTTTGCGTATACCACAGCTGTTTTAAGGCACTGAGACTATTCATGATACATTCGTTCATTACTGTGTGGTGGTCAGGGTGGCTTTATTGGGTCAAACATATATTAGTTAGTTTGCTTTTAAAAGAGATTGGAATGGAGACTTTATAGTCAGAGATACTAATTACAGTATAATTTATCAGAGTTTACATCAGCTGTTGACATTTTAAATCCACAGTGCAAGTTTATTAATTGAGCTTAGCAGCAGAGCATCATATTCAGCTTACTGTTGACTCCTACCATTTATTAAAAAATGATCTATGTATCAGAATCAGTTTTGCAGAGAGCTTTTCTGCTGCAGAGGTATCTGTATTAAATTAGTACCACAGATTAAAAGAGAAGGAAACGTTTAAAATGCCATTAAAATTGAGCAGTAAATCTTTCACTTTAAAAAAGAGAGGAGGAGGATATCTCATTTCTCATCAAAGGAAGGCAACTAATTAGTCTCAGTCCAATTAATACTTGGGTTGTATAACAGATGATTGGTTCTGTCTAGATTTTTATCCTTTGAACATATGGCAACAAGGGACATGGAAAATTTTCATCTTTCATGTTTTTGCTGGTACCTTAAAGTGTGAATGTATGGGTTATGCACATGCAGTGGTGTATTATTTTCACTGCAGGGACAAGTGAATGCTATTTAATCACTTATTTCCATTTTTTACACCTGATAAAGAACAGATCTTGGCCATGCAGAAAGCCTGTTGACCATCTATACAGTCTACAGATGACTTTTGAAAGTGTATCCAGAGTGGTGATTCTGGTGCAGGGAAGAGAACATAACGATAATGGCAATACATAAAATTTTTGCTCAAGGTAAGATGCAGAGTCTGGGTCTAAGATAGTCTTCTGAAAAAACAACTAGCCAGTCTCTATTTCCTACAACCAGTCCAATAATGTCTATTTCCCCAGCTTCTGCTTGTTCCCCTTCTTTTAAGTCTGCTCTTTGAATCCCCACTCCCACACACAAGCAGATTCCGACATATGCTTAACCAGGGAAGGCTCTGGAGCTCCAACCTGCCTTCTCAAATAGGAACAGCTTCAATTCTGCTCTTCAGAAACTGCTTGCCTGCAGGCTAGCATAATATAAGTTTGTCTGGAGTTATATGAAATAAGACCGGGGGACAATGGGTTGAACAAAATCACTCGCTGAGGATGATATGTGGTGTGGTGGAGAAGATGGGTCAAGCTCAGGAGCCCAGGAGCATGGACACGAACATTGGACTACTACTCTCTATAGCTGGGCCTGCCAAGGGTAGGAAGATGCTGGAGAAACAGTTGTGCAAAAAAGATGTAGCTTGTGCTGTTTCTAATGCAGACCAATTGCTGGACTCTCCATCTGAGAGAAAATTTTATTCCCCTTTTCATTGCCTCGAGCCCCGCATTTGAGAGACAGTGATTTAGAAAAAGAGTTTGCTAAGCTGAGTATTAATTTGCCTTAGAAAAAGTTAAGTATGATTAGCTCAAACAGGTGCATATTTTAAGCTCTGTCATCTTCGTTATGGGTTAGAATTTCCCCTGGCTGCAGAAAAGCTTTTGCCAGGACTAGAAGGAAGATCTGTGGCAAGAAGGATTCACAACCAAGTTCCCTAATAGATGATGATCTTAACATGCTGCCCCCTCTCACTTTCAGTTGGTTTTATGAGCTTTCTGCCTTTGTCTTTCTCTGAGGTTTTCCAATGTCTTTTATGCCATTCCTTTTTTTTTTTTTTTCTTTCTTAAACAAAAATGTGGAGATGGAACCTTTTTCCAAAGAAACTGGGTAGAAATCAAGTGCAAATTCTTGTATGCAGAATTTGTCCTAGAAGGTGAGCAGATGTAGGCAAAGGCAAGTTCACTGAACACTGGTCCACTGCAGAATGTTACAAGCACTGACCATCTGCCTCAGTGGCTTTCTGCATTTCTGCTGCTCAGAAATATTTCTTGGCACAGCTCACAGCAGCACATACTGCAGCTCTTTGCTGACTGCTGCTGTGCTGGCCTGTTGCAAAAGTAGAGAACTGCTGAAATACAGACTTACCACAGCCAAACTTCTTTCCTGTTCTACATATTTTCCTCTTCCACATGTACATGGTATGTAGCAGTAGTACAGAGATAGGCTGTTACTTATACATAGCTGCTCTTTGAGCCAGCCTGCTGTTACACAATAATGCTGAGTAGTCACCTCCTGTTCAGTGCCATCTTTCAAAAATCTAACCTGTCTCAAAGTCTTCTCTGTAGCGTGAGTTAGGCCCATGATTCTTTAGAGTGCACAGAAAATGAAGCAAAAGAAATTCACTCATCTTGAAAAATAATAAACAGCATAATTTGAACAGTATGTAATTGAACAATGTTACCTCTGTAAGCATTTTCTGGCCTTAGCTTGTAAATTAAATCAATTCCTGATAAGGAAATATGTGAAAATCCAATATCATTACTTTACTTGTTCATATATCTTGCTAGAGAATTATTTTTCTGTAACAAAGCATATTTTCTGCACTGTTGAACTACATCCATCTTAACAGGTCTGACTCTTTTGGATTTACACATTTACTTGAGTGGGTAGCTTGCCTGCTTGAGAAAGGGAGTTTCTTGAATTATGAAAACAAGAAAATCTCATATGCACAAACCACTCTCTACAATTTTTATGACACAATATAAACGTTAACAGAAGAATTATTAATTTTCAAACATAATCATCAGCAGCAATGCAGGTTTTTGCTTCTTCAGTAGTTTATGAACTGGCAGTAAATCTTACAGTGCTTTGGTGATTCACCTGATTCTGGGAAGAGAGTACTTCAGTGAACTGGATATGAAACCATAGTCCTTTCTTTTTTTTCCCAGTATCTCCAAAGTACTTCTGCTTTTGCAAACTGCATCTTGAATGACACCAACTGTGAGCAGTTTGTTGCTCTGTGATGAGGCACTTTGCTTTCTTGGATTGAAAGGGAGCTTCAGGAGCCAGATCCTCAGCTGGTGTGAATAAATGAATAGTGCTGAAGTAAATACACTGCCATTTAGGCTGCCTGCTGATCTTCCCTTTCATTCCCTTAGAGTGATGTGTGTCATCCCACTCACATAAACCTAGCATGGCTGATGTTATTCAAGATGACATTTGCAAAGCAGAAGGGCTTTGCTCACTGTAAGGGCAAAGGGGCAGTGGTTATCTATCCAGTTAATTCTCCCTGTCACTGAGAAGCTATTCATAGGCTATTGGCTCAAGCAAATCATCACAACATATTTATGTCCAAAGCAGAAAGCAATAAGCAGTTACTGAAGGGTACATCAGTAAATGGAAGACAATGGTATTACGGTAATTTACTCTGGCTAAAATTTTTAAGAGTATTTTTTGAATATCTGATCAAGACTTCATTTTTCATATATTGTTTTCTATTGGAAATAACTTATTTTCCACCAAATAAGCTCAGGCGTCATCACAACAATACTTACGTTATCTTGAATCTAGAGACTGTGGATAAGATGGCATTGCATAATGAGCTGGAGAAAAGTCATTGAATAATATGCAGCAGAATGCTGCAAGGGAGCTCTTCAATAAAAGCAAAAGTAGGGTAGAAGACAATCAGGAATGGGCAAAGATGAGGAAAGAGGGGACAGAAGAAAGGTATTTACACTTGTTTGACACTAAGTGTAAGTAGGAAAACATGGGGTTTTTCTTTCTTTTCTTTTTATTGTCAGTGGACTGTGAGGTTTGCCCAGAGAAGTTGTAGAGTCTCCCACCTTGGAGATATGCAAAAGCCATCTGAACAGGGTCCTGGGCAGTGTGGTCTAAGTAAGTCTGCTTACGTAAAAGGTACCCTCCTAAGGTCCCTTCCAACCTCAAATATTCTGTGTGCGTGTATAACAGACTCAGTGCTTGGGAATTAACAAATGTATGAATAAAACACCACCATCTTAGTATCTTCTTGTAGCTAGGGATGTACAAATGTTCAAAAGACTGAAGTGAAAACAGCCATGACATGCATTCCTATCACAGCTATAGAAATAAGTATATACAACTAATTACATTTTCCTAGATGAAGGACAATTTAAAAGAATATGCTATATTGGACTACAGCCAGTGATTGTATCTAAATGTGGTAAAAATAAAACTGGCTTTTTCATTTTTCATTCTTAGAATCATGTTGCTAATAACACATTCAAAAGGTATAAAAAGTTTAATGAAATTTACTGTCTTACATGCAGATTTTTGGTTCCTAAAGGAAAATTATAATTATTTGAATTCTTCACTTTGTTAATGATGTCTAAAATGAAGTCAAAGAAAGCATGTGAATATATTGCAAGGCTCAATTCAGATATGACTGCAACACTGCTGCCTTGGAAAAATTTTTTAGTGAAACAAACTACTTTCTTTAGAAAAAAAAGCTAATTCTTCTGTTCTTTACAGGATTAAGTATTTCTGTTGGCTCTGTTGTTATGGTTAGGGACTAGATTAAACTAAATTGCTAGAGTTTAGTTTTTTAAACTGATTTGGTAGGTATTCTGCATCTCTGTCAGTTGCTCAGAAGAGAATACCCCCTGGAACTAACTGGAAGAGGTAAAATAAACCTACAAGCAGCCTAGTACCATCTCAATTGTTGTCACAGGGGTTGGATTCTTTGTGGTACAAACTCACAGTATAATCTACCACATAAATCTACTACAGTAAAAATAGGTGTTATTAAATCAGAGTTTAATCATAACAACATCAAATATAAATTTGCAGAGGTATAGGAAATATAGCCATAAATTGACAACAAAACACCAATGCCTACCTTCTGTGAATATCTTTACAGAAGAAAATCTTTGCAATATGCCATATTATAAAAAGCAAGAGTAATTTTGTACTACAATATATTTATAATGTAATATGGTGGATTAAAATGCATGAAACAGATACTATGTGCAAATAGGGCTCAGAATAGTTGACCTTATGCTGCAGAATCAACAAAGCGGACAATCAACAGAGTCAACAGAGAGACAGGAAAAAATGACTGTGTAGAAGAGAATCCTGGAATCTTAGTTTCAGAAATACTTTTGTCACTATGTATCTGTGTATTTGTATACACTAACATACACTGCACACTCCGGCCCCTGAAGCTTATCCTTCACAGAATCAGGGAGTTATGTTTAAAAGTTCCACTTTAAGGAGCACCAAAAGAAACTAGTGTGAAGGT
>JANHGB010040859.1:0-30374 GCA_026283785.1 Coracopsis vasa | reverse complement strand
CTCCAAAGACGATACGTGCTTACTTTGAGAAAAAACAGTAGAACTGGTATATGACCTCAGCTTTGATCACAGTGCAAACTGTTAGTCAGTTATGGAATAATCATGAGGGAAATTAGTGAGAAAAACACCCATGGTTAGGAGCTGGTTTTTAAAGTGCCCACCCTCTGGACTGATAGTAGAAGAGGCTGTTCAAGTGATCAGCCAAATGGCCGAAGCCTTACCTTAGATAACAGAGCGGGGAGGAAAATGCACAATGCAACCCAACAAAGGATAGAATTCTATATATAAAGATTAAATTGTAATAAATACAGCATTAACTCCAATAATATGGCTTTGAAAAGAAGGGGAAGAGTTTGTGAGATATATGCATCCAGTTTACAGTTTTACAATATTAACCCTATTGTCTGGGGTTCACGGATGAAGTGCAGAGTTTATAATGAATGTAAAGATTTGGAAAGCAATTCACGGAACTAATCAGTATGAAAAACCCACTTAGTCTCCACATTGTCAACTCTGTTTCAAATCACAGCAAGTATACCAAAGAAAACTATAAACAAAAATTTCTCATAATTGGCTTTAAAAGTGTAACTGTTATTATTAGGAGAATATGCAATGAAACAGTCTTCAAAATCCATAAGGAAAAAACTGAATACCACAGCTTAAAATCAGTAAAGTTGTCGAAATATGCATAAGCACTTGCTTCTTCATTAGCTGGTGATCTTCATATGTAGAATAGGTGCCCTTGAAAACAGCTACAGAGGTATTTTTTTCTGCTCTGGCACAATTTTTGCATATCATATCTTCTCCTGATAGATTTTTAAAATATAAATTGTGTTAGCAAGGTCCATCTCTTATTAGATAGCCTGAAAGAATAAAGGTAATGAAGTTCAATTAATAATGAAAAGCCCTACTTGATTCTAAAACATGATCAGAAAATAATATGTTCTAGGCTGGTATCAATGAGTGAACTTTGTAGTGAAACTTATTACATGTAATAGTCTTCCTTTAAAAAAAAATTACTAATTTGGGAAAAAAATTGTACATAAAATTGTGTTTCTTTGCATTATTTTAAAATAGTATACATGACTATCATTGTCCAAGATGAGAAAAGATTGGAAAGAAAACTTTAAAAATTAATAGAATATTGAGTATCCAACAGTGGTTTTAATAAATTAAACTTTTGTTTCTAGGGTAATGAAATGCATTTGGGTTTGATGCTTCAGGTAAAAAAAAATAAATAAATTCTTACATTTTGGTTCTTTAAATATCTTTTTATTAAAAGTATCAAGTACAGTATTGAAAATATGTCTTGTATATGGCACATATATAAATTAAAATACTTTTCAGCGTACAGCTTCATTTCTTAAATCAATACATGCTATACGGTAATGTAGCTAGACAAGATTTTTGAAGATAAGTAGTGACTCAGATTATGTCATTATTTGGACTCTTAGTTGATCTTGTTGATTTTCTTTAAGAGGACTTGTCTTCAAAGTGTATTTGATCATTGCTTACTGAAAATGAACCTGTTGCATATATTTACACTTAATTTGAACATCCATGACTTAGGGTATGTAAAAATTGCACATTGCTTCTGAACCCTTGAATCTTGATAAAGATGAAAGTTACCAAATGATGAAGAGAGGAAAAGAAAGAGAGATGATGACAAGGATAGACAAGAAAATATTTTTTTTAAGAAAAAGAATATTTATTCAGATATACTGCTGAAAAATATGAGTGAACTTAAAAGGAAAATTAAACAAAACGAATCAAAGCAAGCAAGCAAACAAACAAGCAAAAAGATTTGCTTTTACCAAGACTGCTGGGACAATTTTGAAGCAAAAAGAGTAAGTAATAATGTGTACTATAATTAATTTCAGCAGATCATATAGCCCCTTACTGATTAGTCCACAAACAATAATGAACTACAAGATGCCTGATAATGGAAGAGGCAGTGCGTGCTGTGAAGAACCAAAGACTGTTAGGATTCCAAGATACCACTGAAATGTACGGAAATGTATGTGAGAGACTGAATTGTATGCTGCATATAGGTTCATTATAGCAGATCCTGCATGAAAATGATAGCTCGGCAAGTACTTAAGGATGGGAAGTTAGTGAAACACAATACTAGAGCATGTCGATTATTTTAATAAGTGACATCCAATTTCTTTTAAACACAGAAAAACAGAAATGCATTGTTCATGCTTTCAGGGCATCTCGTTATGTAAGCATACAACTTTATGTCAAATGTGTCTTAAAGAGAAGCTTTAGAAGTCAATTAATGGTTGTGCTCCTCAATGAGTGTGAAACAAATTTAAAGTATTTCTCTAACATAATATGCTTACCTTTTTAGATGTTTAGGTTATGTTCTGTAATTAATTGTGCAACATACTCATCTTGTGAGAAGAGTGGCTAAGAGTGGTTAAAAATAAATTAGGTGAAACATCTTTGCCTAAAACTATGGATTCTATATTTCTAATATATTTCTATATGCATTATATATTTCTATTCTAATTTCTATTTCTAATATGCAATATATTCTATGTTTAAACACTAGCAAGAAGTGCAACTTTTAATGACATTTTCCCTTCCCCCCAAAAGACAAAATGTCAGGGAAAAAAAAGCAACTGATAAAAGGCAGAAACTGAGGTGTTTTGTCCCAGTGTCTAGGTTTCTATTCTGATCGAAATAATAATTCTTTGAATTTTGCTAACCACAATTTTAATAACATAAGAATAGTTAAAAAAATAATTCAAAATATTTCTATGTTCAGCTAAAAACTGTACATTAGTTGAACCCCAGAATGAACCACCAGGCTAACGTAATAAAGGAAAAAATAGCATAAGGCCAGTTGCCTTAAGAAATTTCTGTACAGTGAGAGAAGGGTTTCAAATTTCAGAGCAACCTGCCTTTATGTACCCCTCTGTCTTGGACAGTGGGTCAGGAGACAACTTTTTTTTTTCATGCCTCCCCACCTGCTCATTGTTTTAATTTCAGCTCCCAGAAAAATACCGAAACTGTTAGCTATTTTCCTAACTGGTTATGAAACCATATTTTGACTACAGAGGATTTGATGCTGATTTGGAGCAAGTATTTCATCTCTTAAGCAATCACGCTTAGCTCTTTTATCTCCTTTATTGTAAAAAATATTCAGATCAAAAAAATTATCCTTTCTATTTCAATTTATGTGTGATTTGTATCTCTCTCTTTTTAGAGAGGGAAAAGTGTAAAATTCTCCACAATTCACTTCTGCTTGTCTTTTTTATCTTTCTGTAGTATTTATGCTGCCTATTTCCTGCATCTCCAAAGATATGACACTTTTTTTTTTCCAGAATATAGCAGATAAGCAAAAAGACCTTTCAAAAACCTCCTTCCACCAAAACTAAAAGCACCAGCATTTATTTTCAGTGAAAAAGTCATTCCAGTAAGGATAGAGCATTTAATGATACAAAGTTTAATTCTAAATTAATAAAACTTCAGGAAAAGAATAATTAGTGCTACTGACATTAGATTGTAGCCAATCTGTGCAATGCTAAATCCTGTAGTAGCTGTCTTGTTATCCTTGGAAAGAGGATTGCTATCACATCTTCAAAAATATTGGGCGTTTTTGTGGGTGTGGGATTTTTTTGGTTTGGTTTGGTTTGGTTTAGTTTGGTTTTTTTACACATCTCTGAGATTAATTAATTAATAACTAGTTCAGAACACACACACAAAAAAATCTCTTTGGCTTCTACCTACACTGAATGTATCAGTCAGTCTTCATTTAGTTCCTAATAAACAGGTAGCTGAAAGAACATAAATAAAAATCATTGGAGTAAAGTACTCAGAATTTGTGTCTGGCAGCACATAATTTATCAGTCACTGTACATTTTTCTCTAGAGCAAGTTCAATATTATTTATAATCGTTATGGAAATTTACAAGTATTCAAGTAGGCTTTGACTAATAGGGAAAATATCCATCGAGTCAAACCAAAAATCTTGTAATAGCCAGGTATCTATGTAATTAAAAAAAAAAAAAAAGTCACACTTGCTGATAGCTGTTGCATAGAGCAAGGGTAATATTCAGGGCTTAGCAAATTAATAGAGCAAAGGAACGTCTCTCTCAGTAAATAAAAATGAATGGTAATTTGAACAGAAACCACTATTGTGTGGAGACATACCTGAACAGAAGCAAAATTGCCAGAGAGTATAGCGTGCCCACTTACATGAAGGAAATACATACGGCAATATGTTCACCCAAATGTGTTTGCCTTAGCTACAAGAGAATAAAGTAACAACTAAACGAAAAGGTTGACTTCATTATTTTCAGCAGTCAACACTCCACAAGAAGAACAGTCTGGTGACCCAGGCTTTTCTATGTCATTTTACTTTATGTGTGTGATGGCTTTTATGTTGCAGATGAACTCAGCAGGCTGGCATTTTTTTCCTGTGTAAAATAACTTTAAAATGAAAGCCTATGTTTACTGAAAGCCACCATTTTTAGAAGTTATTTTATTCTTTCAAGAAAAAAAAAAATGGCTGATACTTCACTTGTTTCGTTATTTTTGGTAGTGTGAAAGATTTAATTAAGTATGGCATTGCAGCAATCAAAGAGAGCACTAAACCAACACAGACAGATAGAAGCTAATAAGGTTTCATGTCACTTACTCCAGAAGACAGCACAACATCTCACTGCTTTGCCAAGCAGCAAAAATGTAGCTTGCTTTTACTTGAAAGAACTCTACTAATTAGAAGGAATAGGAATTGATCTCATACAACATAGACTTGTTGATTCCTGTGCACCACAGTTAATTACATACAGACTAGTTTATAATTCAGCTCAAGTTTTTGCAGGTTTGTTTGTACTGACACAAAAGTATAATACATGAAAACAATATAGTTGGGTTGGTTGGCAAAGGAGGAATTTGTAAGCTCAGAATTCAGTTTCTGTTATCTGATCCCATGGTTGTCTTAGTTTAAATAGTGGATGTAGTAAATAATATGATGTAATCAGATAGCAAGAATATATAATGAGTGTTGAGCTGCTAATCATAGAGGAATAAAATCGAAGTACAGCTAAAGAGATGACATAACCTGGCATTTTGTCAGATAAGTTTTAGTTATTCTGCCATTCAAGAAGATTGTATCAGATGTACAAGATCATTATAAAGTTTCAACTTTTGAATATGTGGGCACTTTTGAAGGGAGAAAGAAAGACAGAAAAAATACCCCAGCAATTTAGAAGATATGTTATGTGGATGCTTCCTGTATCAGTAGGAGAAAAGTGGGTATAAGAAAGGACTTCTTAGATTTTTACTTCATTATATTATTATTATTATTATTGTTATTTTGAATTCTAGCTGTTTCTTTGTATTCCATGTTGTTGTACTTAATATTCATAGTTACGGTTGTGTGACTGTTCATTTGGTACCATTTCCATTCTCTGGCTAATGTACTGTTCCTACAGTAAAGAAGTGAGTGTATTATTAAATTTTAATGAAAAAAAGAACTCCAAAACCTACCACTGATTTTTTTTCTTGATATTGCTTCTTTTGCTTACTGGAGAACTCTAGATATTTGCCATTCATAAGACATCAGTTTGAGGAGCATTGAAGGTGCTTAGCTTTTTTATATTGGAATATCTTTTTTTGAGCAGAACTTTCTCCCAGAGGAGATGCAAGTAGATCAAGTCACTAGTTAAGACACACTCATATTCAGAAGTAGAAAATATCCCTTTGACAGAAAGACTTGTTGGAAAGTTTGTATATGAATTAAAAAAAACAAACCAGAATAACAGCGTATACACACCCAGGATGTATTCCATTAAAAAGGAGGAATGGTGAACTACATTTCTGCAGTTGCATATGAATTTGTATATTGCTGGTTCACGAAATCATTTGTCAGAACATCTATCTCAGCAAAATTTATCCACTTTAAGTCTTTTAAAGTTTTTGAAATGTAAATTCTTCCTTAGAAAAGAAATAAGATCAAAATTCTCTTGTAAAATTTCAAGACAAAAAGAAACATGACACAGTTTTACAGCAAATAGAGCAAACATAGAATCTGACAAGTTGGGAGCCCCATGAAGTATACTTATAGTTCTGAGCCTGATTTCAGAGAAATACGCAGTCAAATTCAATGCAGATATGGTTGTGATGGTATTTAATCAGTTTACCAAAGGGAACAGGTGAAATAGTGGCTGGTTCTACATTACAAGAGTTATAATCTGTGACAATTTGGTATTATGGCCTCATGCCTTTCCCAATGAATTCCCAGAGAAGAAACAGAAAAACAAACACTGAAATGTAATTACTGTAACTAAAGATTTGGATAATCACCGTCTATCTACTTGTTCACTTGTAGTCTAAATGGATATATCTGTACCATATTTATAGAATTCATGTGGCACGTTAAAGAAAAAATTCTAACTGAATAAAACCCCACCAAAGTCTCCTACTCCCACCAAAGTGGAAAAGCTATTGAAATATTGGAAGACCTTGATAAAGAGAAGAAAGAAAAAAAATAGAAAATGCAGAAGCTGAGATATCATTTGTGTCAAATTTTACAGAATATGAGACTCTTCTTCTTGTTAACTGATTTATTTACAGTGATTCTTTAATCCCTTTTGTCATAATTGTGTCTGAGATAAAATGTAAAAGACCTATGAAAATTATTTCATATTACTCTAATGAGAAACTAAATTGTCTGTCTTGGAACTCAGGAAAACTAATAACTGATGTGATATAAATGTATTTATTTAAATTTTATTTCATTTAATGAAATTTACCTTAGACCAGCAAGTACTCCTGCTCTTAAAGATGACTTTTCCTGCAGGACTAAATGGCTTAAATTTAAAATTACAGCCAAATTACTGCAACATAATTTTGACGTCTTCATTGGACCTGCACTAACCCACTGATTTTTTGATTAAATAAATCCTGTGGAGTTGATGCTATGAAATGATTGACTCTGTTACAATCTGAATATTAATATATTCTATTCATGAGAAACTGTCGTCAAAGTCTTTCTTTGTACCAGCCAAGTGAGAGCAGATGGAAAATTTATCCTGTGGTTCTATGTCTTTGCTTTTATCTCCAGCAGTTCTATGAGAAAAAAAAAACAAAAAACAAACAAACCCAAAAAACAAACAAACGAATCAAAAATCCACCTTAAATTTTTTTTCTACTCTGCCTACTAAATATTTATCTAAGTCATAACCATCAAATCATTAGAAAGTGTTTGACAAGTACATGGCCTGGTTGTATTTGAAGCAAAGAAAAAAGATGTTCATTTGATTGTGTTCAGGGTGGTTTAACAAATTAGTCATCAAATTGATGGACTTGATTACTGAAGATGTCCTTATGAACACCTACCTGCCTTAGAGCCACCCTAGTGTGGGGAATGTGAGCCTGTGAACATCATCTTCACAAAAGGAATACACCATATGCCTTCATATGCTTAGGCTGACTGCAATCTCAGTGTTGCATTGGAACAGCTTGCAGGCAGTGATCCAGTGGGTGTCAGGGCTGGGGACATGATTGCCTTTGTGTATAGCCTAATCCAGTATGTAAGAACTATAAGGCAGAAGAGGTGACTTATAGTATGCTTTAGATACATAAATACATACACATGCTTGACTGAACTGTGAAGGTTCTTATGCATTAGACTTGCACTTAATGCACTTGTCCATTCTGGAGAATTTATGCCTTATTATTTCCAACTTCTTCCCAGTAAGTGGTTCTCAAGACAATAATGATGCTTCCTTTTTCTCATAATGTATTTTTGCATAATTATGGTTAAATTATTTTTCATCCCTGTAGCAACAACAGCTGTTTTGTGATCTTTCAAGCCTATGTATCTTTGAAGAATATAACCATAGCTGAGAAATTGTGTCTGGTGAGATGCAGAGCAGAGGTATTGTTTTTTCCTTGGTATTTTTAGGTATGTTGTGTGTATATTTTTATCTGCGCAATTTTTATCTTGAAATAAGTCAAGAATAGTCATCAAAGCATGAATCTGAACAAGTTCTTCATGGTTCTTTAGTGATGGACATTTTTAATTAACAGTAACTTCGATAAAGATTGCATGATTAGCAGTTCAAACAATTATGGAACAAGAAACTTTCTTAAAACTTTTAAAGTCTTTGTTAGTCCACAATGAAGAGCAATTTCATTTTAGTCCACAATGAAGAACAGTTTCATTGACATAATTTTTTGTTTCTTGCTTTTCTTCTGATGAGATGAAATTTTGTAAAGCTGCATGGTTTCATTTTCATTATTTGGACAGCAAATATAAAGATGGAAGAATGTTTAATTTTATTGGGTCATATTTGCAATGAAACATAATCTTTTAGGGATCTGATGAGTCTTTTCCCAATACTGAAACAATAAATAATGAAATGCGGAGATGTGTGAAAAAGAGAGAAAAAAATACGTGAAAATAAAATAGCAAATAAGGAATTAATAAATTAGAGGACATTCTGTAAAAATAAGGAAGAGACAAACCCATTATGAGTAGGGTAATTAGTTTAATTTTGGTTTTCCTTTTTTTTTTTTTAATCGATTACCAGGAAAAGAAATGTAACAAAGAACATGGATAAATACTTATCTCTAGGTATGTTTCATTGAATGTAGATGTACTGAGAAATGAAAAAGTATAAATATGAACATTGAGATAAACCAAAATGGAAGCCATTTTAGTCAGCTAAAACTTCTCATGGGTTAGTATATTTACAGAGGAATATTCTTACTTTAGAGCAGAAGTTTTACACTTGCTTCCAAACTGTTCACGTCTTTTCAAGAAAATAATACCTTTTCTTCAATTTCCAAGATGTTTGCATTGGAGTTTACTTCAGTGAAAAAAAAAACTTCTTGAAGTTTATAAAAATAAATGTTTCAAGTATCTCTTTGCTTGATAATTGAAGTGTGTTAGAGAGTACAGACATGAAATGACAGATTTAAGTAGTACAATATGTTATATGACCCCATAAAGAATCTTAAATATTTTAGGGAAGTTGGAGATCATGTAAAGAGAAGATAAAGTCTTGTTTTGAATAACTCATATATGACTCATCTAATATTATTCTAAAAAGACAATAATGAATGTTACAAATAATTTCAAATAACAAATTTCAAATTACAAATAAACTCAAAAACAATAGATTCTTAGAACTGGAAGTTGAAGCACAGCAAAATTGGTGGGTAATTTATGGGTAAAAATTAATCATTGGCATGTTGCTATAAAGGTTTCCAGGGATTTTAAGCGATAAGCACATCAGAAACCAGCAACAATTTGGTTAAAAGCGTGTAGTTAATGCTTTGTTTGCCCTACTGATACCTGCATATCAGAGTCTTGTATATCTACTTCAGAATCAATGTATTTAAATTCTCATACAGGTTGTCCCAAGTGGTATGTCTTTAAATGTTCACATCCTTGTCCTTTGTTGTAGTTTCATTGGAATACAAAATCTTTCATGTTTCCTTTGTTATACTTTCTTTCTCCAAGTTTCTTCTTAGCTCACTTCAAAACAGAGCATGTCAGGTGAATTTTCTTTCATGAGTATACAGAAATTGAATGAAGATGAAGCTACCTCTTGTAATGATGTAAAAATTTATAGCACATCATGTAAATGTACTCTTATTCTTATATAGTTGGGTTGTTTGTTTTTTTTTTTTTAACTGTGGATTTAGTAAACCACTTGGCATTTGAAGGCCATTATACTTTCCCACTGCTGGATTTTTCAGAACATCAGTAAAACTCCAGGTATGATGACAACCTATTCTGCCTTGTAGGACACAGACAGTACTGTTACCAGCCAGTGATGATGTTGCATTTCTTCTCAGTCAGGCTTCTCATTGCCCCTAGGACACTGCAACTGCAAAACGTGGAAGTTATGCATCTGAACATCAGGAGTTGATGCAGTTATAAGGCACATAATTTTCGTATTTCTTGGTACCTCTGCAAGCTTAAAAAAAAGCTTAAATATTTATTGGACAGTTAATTTAAAAGGAAAGAAATGTAAAATATTTCATACTGTATTTAAAAAGACAAGGTAGGAAGTAAAAAAGTGTGTCTGTTGTTGGAAACAATATGTTGGTCAATGAAGATGAAATTATTTGTAACATTCATTATTAATTTTGTTTGTATAATTAATGTACTTGCGTGAACATCACTAAATAATTTCTTCATTACTCCATGGCTTTCGGATTTCAAAACTGCCAGACTTGGCTTCTCACTGTGTTATAAATTACCTAGGAATACTAATACAAGCAAAAAGACTGCTAGTCAGAATCATATACTAGCATTTTCCAAATTTTCGGATGTTATCAACCAGGTAAGATATAACAATGGGTCTGTGCAGGCCAGTAAAGTAAATACAACCTGTTCAGTGATGCACTCACAGCATAAAATGCTAGAACTATTTATCGTGGTTTAGGCAACAAATAGCTATGTCATGAACCAAAAAAAATAAATTAAGATCCAGAAGTGTAGTCATAGATATACGACCAGCTTTCTAGACATGAGGCAAATTCTAGCAAAAGTATTGAAAAATATTACTCAATGAATTATCTATTTTTATTTAAAAGTTTTCATGTGTTCTCCCCAAGTGTGCCATGAGTTTGGGATAATAAAATAACATTAACTAAAACACTTCCTGACACATCTCATCTCCCAAGTCAAACTGAAAACCTTGGCAAAAAATTTTTTAAGGATTTATTTTTGATCTTTTCAAAGTGACTGTTTCAATTTCAATAATCAAAGTGTCTTTCTACACTTAGGCAGAACTATATGAAGAAAACTTAATAAAGGAAGCCTTAGCTGTTATCTTGCAAATCCTCGTCACCACAGCCATTAGTGGGGTTTTTTTCAGTGCATATACCTCATTTTACATAGTTTTATATTTATCACATTTGCATAAACACTTACTTAACATATTTGCATAAATACTTGTATATACGTAGTCATTTCACTGAGTTACACAGGGCTGCTCATGTTAACCATGGTCAGCTGTTTATACAGTAGGGTACCTCTTTTTTCAAGTGATTGCTCTAAAGTTCTAAAATTCGTGATGTATTATATATTTACCTCTAAAATAAAAGGCATAATGAAGTTTGGCCTTTTAGCTCCAGGATCACTTTTCAGCAAGGTATTTAGGTTACTGTGACTCTGGTACATTAGCAAGTAGAACAGCATAGGAGAAGCACAGCATAGTGAAACAGTTGACAGACAACTCAGTGCTTGCACTAAAAATGTTTGGGTGGGGATGGGAGGAAGGCATGCTAATTTCAGACTTCTTGTCTCACACGAGACTCAATGTTCGTAAGTGATTGAGGAACATCACGTGGGCTTTTGGGGCACATTTTTCAACTTATTTTCATCTGGAATTAATCCAGTTTGTACAGTCTGCAGCTACTCTGTGATACAAATCAAAGCACTAGAAGTGGGGACAATTAGGCGTTTTACTTCAAAAGAACATTCCTGATGTAAATTTACAGTGGTAATGTATTCATACCCTGTTTCAACTTCTAAGTATGATTAAAACCCACTAAACAAAATGGAACTGGGTGGGTGCAGGGTGGGGAGGACAGCGGACAGGAGACAAGGGGAAGGATTTAAAGGCAAATCTACTCTGAGAATATGAAGTATTCCAAGCCACTTCTAACCACAATATGAAGTATTCAAACCCACAGAGCTAGAGGTCTGTTGCAGGACTTTTCAAAAGTAGTTAAGTGTCTGTTTTCAAGTGTCCTTTTTAAATGAAAGCCATACACAGATAAGACTAGAAAGCTTTTGCCCTAGTGCCTGTAAATTATACCCAAGTTCCAGACACTCATCCCGTGGGAACACAGAGATGTTTGCTCTTCAGCTTTGTTCTGAAATGCTTCAGAAATTTTGCATAAATTATTATCTTCACATCATAGAACAGTTTGGGTTGGAAGGGACCTTACGGATCATCTAGTTTCAACTTTCCTGCCATGGTCAGTGACACCTTCCACTAGACCAGGTTGCTCAAAGCCCCATCCAGCCTGACCTAGAACACTGCCAGGGAGGGGCATCCACAATTTCTCAAGGCAATCTGTTCCAGCGTCTCACCATCTTCAATTTTTTTTCCTAATATCTAATCTAAATCTCTCTAAACCTTCATAATCTGAATCATGAAGACAAATAGGAAGTTTTCAGATAATATGGATATTTATCACTGAATTTTATGCTTTGTGGTTATTGTTTCTACAATAGCTACAATAGCTATTTCTTTGCTTGATGAAATATTACATTTCCTCCAACACTTGATCAAAAGAGGGTCTTCTATAATTTTAGCCAAGGGAAATTATTAACTTGGTTCTTAATGAGGATCTGGGCTCTGTTTGGGGTTCATTTGCTTACTTCATGAACAGTAAATGTTTACTTTCAGTGTGCTTCAGGTATGTTTAACTACTTCATGTACTTTATTCAGTCAGCTTCAAAAATACAACCAGAGGTATCATAGAATCATAGAATCAACTAGGTTGGAAAAGATTTTTCAGATCATCAAGTCCAATCATTACCCAAGGGCCATTAAACCATATCACTGAGGGCCTCATCTACACGGTTTTTTAACACTTCCAGGAATAATGATTCCACCACTTCCCTGGACAGCCTGTTCCAATGCCTGATCACCCTCCCTGTGAAGAAATTTTTCCTAATATCCCGTGTAAACCTCTCCTGCCACAGCTTGAGGCCATTACCTCTTGTCCTTCATTTGTTAACTTGGGAGAAGAGACCTACCCCCACCTCCTTTCAGGTAGCTGTAGAGAGCTATCAGGTCTTGAGCCTTCTCTTCTCCAGACCAAACAGCCCCAGTTCTCTCAGCAGTTTATCATAAGACTTTTTCTCCAGATCCTTCACCAGCTTTGTTGCCCTTCTCTGGACACACTCCAGGACCTCAATATCTCTCATGTAGTGAGAGGCCCAGAACTGAACACAGTATTCGAGGCGTGGCCTCACCAGTGCCAAGTACAGTGGGATGATCACTGCCCTGGCCCTGCTGGCATGCTGTTTCTGATATAGAGTTTGTCTCGTTATAATTACTGTGATGACAAAAGACAGCATAAGAATATGTGAACAAAGCACAAAAAATACCACTTTCCTTGTATCCCCAGTAATAGCATATTGAAATGTAAAGGTCATGTTTCATGTTGCTTTTTTAGCATTTTCTTTTATAGTACATGATATCTTATTTGGCTGTTGTGTGCTACTTAGGTGTGTTCATGATATGCTTTTGAGTGTCATTCATAGTATACTGAAGTCTCTGAGCAAACGGGATATCTGATTTATTGGTAGACAAGTATAAGTTTTCCTCTACTTCAAGTAAATGTAAAGAGAGATTTAAAACCGATCATCATTCTAACTATTTCTAAGAGAAATTTCCTAATAAATTAAAATTTAAAGGAACAGTCATGCAAGTTTCATCTCAATGCATTTGATTTTCTGCACTTTAATTTAATTCTTGTTGTATTCTGCTTAGTGAACATATATTTGAAAAACAACCTGTGTTCAAAGAACTGTTGGCATGGTAATTTATTCTCATTTAAAATCCAAATTACAGCTCATTAGGGATCCCATATTCTGGGGGGAATACCCATCATTGGTTTTGTTAATAATTCTCTAATGCTGTAATTCTGTATGAGTACCTGCATTAATTTACATGTAAAACAACCAGCATGATTAAACTAGATTTGGTCTAATGTCACAACCTCTAGAGAGAATCCTGTCATAAATATGTAAAAAGATTAAAATCTTAGATGACACTAGACTTGAACTGAAATTCTTCTACTCAAAATCTGGAGGACAAAACAAAAGTAATTTTATCATTACTTAATAAACTTACTACTTTGAAAGTTCCTTATAGATAATGTAACAGGCAATATATAAATTACTACAAAGCATATTTTTTAGCTACTGATTTTAATAATAATTTTACTTAAGTGAGATGAGCTTTCTTTAAAAAAAAAGTTATTACTGAGGACAGTTCTGATTGTCTATTTTTAAGCGGTTTTTGTGACTTGGAATTAACATGGTAAAAATCAGCATAATTTATTTCATCTTAGGATGTTTTAGATGCAAAAGACAGCCTGTTTCTTGTATAAATGACAGTCCTTTGGAGGTGGTGGTATTGTATCAATGTCGGCTCTTCCTGTCATTATGAAGCAGAATTCACCAAGCGTTGGATTGTTCACCCACTAATAGGGAACGTGAGCTGGGATTAGACCGTCGTGAGACAGGGTAGTTTTACCCTACTGATGATGTGTTGTTGCAATAGTAATCCTGCTCAGTACGAGAGGAACCGCAGGTTCAGACCCATGTTGCGTGCGCTTGACTGAGGAGCCACTGATGCGAGGCTACCATCTCCGGGATTATGACTGAGCGCCTGTAAGCCAGAACCCCGCCTAGACGTAGCGATACCGCAGCGCCGCCGGCGCCTCGGTGGACTCGCGATAGTTTAAGTATATATATGAGTTAACATTGTTATGACTTTGCGCAGAAGAGCCACAAGATGGCAGGAGCACCACATGCCAGTTTCTTTTTTGTAGCATTTCCATTCTATTTTCACTACTTTTCTTGTATTGCATTGCAATTTACATGGTTTTGACGGTTTTAAAAACCAACTCGGTTCAACAGCAAGTCACTTTAAGGGTTTTAAATCTCTTTCTTGTTATGTATGCCGAAATCCAGAGTAAATGTAGTAACAACGTTAAAAGCTGAAGTGTTGTACTAGTGGAAGAATGAGTCACTCTTAACATCCAATTTCATAATAATTTCCTTATTTAGAAAATAAATTTTCTCTCCACCATATTTTCAACTGTTTAGGAAATTATTTTTTTCTTCTTTTGTCATGTTATTGACTTTAAAAATCCTAATGGATTGGCAAAACTCTCCCAATATTTTCCTCACATTAGAATTCTGAAAAAGACCCCTTCAGCCCCTAAAACCACAAACATCTCCTTAACTAAGTTAAGGAATGTATGCCAGGTGCAATGCTATCATGGCCTCGCTTAGAGATAGTGCAAATACAAAATGTTACCTACAACCTGGCATGTGTAAACATTTTTTGAATGTGTCAGCAAAGCGAAATGAGGTTTAAAATCTCTCCACCCCCTCTTAAAAATATCAAACAGCTGCTTATGAAGCACCTTTACCATATCTGTGCTTTGAAGAAGTGTTGAAACTTGGAAGAGTATCTCTTGGGATCAGCAGTTTTTACCATCACTAGGAAATGGGCATAAATTTGGCCATATGAATAGCCTAGAAGATTATCAGTTTACAAGAACTTAGCAGAATCCTGTTAAGAGTTCAGCAGTTTAATTAGTTGGTGAGTCTTCTTGCCTAAGCCTGCTCTAACTACTTCACAGATTTTTCTTGTGTATGTGGATACATACAACACCCCACAGAGTAATTTGTGCACAAACCCTCCTGGGCTTCATGGACTGAGCAGACCTTTCCCTGCAGTTGTGGATGCCCCCATCTTTCTGCTCTGTTCATTGTGTGAGACAGAGGTCTTGTGGAGGAGACAGCACACGTCCAGTATGTCACCAGAGAGTGCACCAGAAGATTGCTTAGGTGGTGCAGAGAAAAGGAAAATTGAAGTGCAGGGGAACTGTGCTCATATGAAAGAGAAGGGACAGTAGTTTTTGTATTAAAAGCACTACTAAGAAGATGAATTTTAGAGACGCATGCAAAAAAGGATGTATTACATTGCTTAATAAAGGAGAGGAGGAAAATGTGCAAGAGACATTTGCAAGGGTGGACTGATACAGCTAGGGTAGGAAGTATCATTGCAAGTAGCATACTAGGACTGTGGGACCTTACTGCTTATACCTAACAGAGCCAATCTGCCTTGGGTGCTAAGGATACCAGTCACAATTGCAGTTGTCAGGATAGATTTTTTAGGAGGTTTTTATTCTCAGTGAGTGAAAGTAATTTTATGTGCACAAATATGCTGCCTTACTGCAGACCATGAATGTCAGAAGCACATTGGCAGCATAACTCCAGAAGTCACTACTGAAGCCAGTGGACTGAAAGAAATATCCTTGCCCTCTCCTTCTTCCTCAGTGCTGCTACGAGGCAATAGGGCTGCAGAAGACATGGACTGTGGGAGCCTGGTGAATCTCCCCTGCAGTACTGTGCAGTGCAGCATGTTGGAGACACCGATGTTCCTTACATCGCTCCAACTCAGTACTCTCTGGAGCGAGAGCTTTGTCTAGTCATTGAGCATCAAGATAAAGCCAGGGTGATTCCCCCTCCAAGGCATGTGTAGGCAGGGTCTGCATCTAAGGCCTGTCCCTTTTCATTTTAAGATCCTGTTTTCAGTTTCTTAGAAGATTTCACAGCTTAAAATATTCTTAGTGAAAATGCCCATGCTGGGTGTCAAGTCTTATTTCTGTTAAGAGGTACAGTTATATGGTTAACTCATTTCCCAGAATGTAAATAGGGTGAAAGCACATTTGCCCTTTAAAAGACCTTAAATGTTTCACTGAGAAGAACTAGCACTTCCATGCTTGGAAGCAAAACTCTTGTGGGACTTGTTTTTAAATCAGGGCATTATCTTGGCTTGGAAAAATAAGCCCACAAGTGATTGAATTATGGATAACAAAGAAAATCCTGAAGTACACCTGAGGGTTCATGTACAGATAGGAAGACCTGGTAAGCGAGGCCGTCTACTGCTACTTCCACTTAGTAGTTATATAGACTGGTAGTTGCTACTGCTGGCTGCAGTAGAGGAGCTCCTTTCTAGAAGTGTTCCTCAAGGAGTGATACCGAAGGGTCTGTAAATTTTGACTCTATAAAGTATCTCTTCCCGTGTCTTTTCCTCTGCTCCCCTCACCTGTTTCTCTGTCCCTCTATCTCTCTGCTTCCTGTTTTTCTTCTTGGAGGATTAGCAAAATTAAATTTATGTTTCTGAGAAGCTATGAACTAGCTTAAACTAGTCCTTCCAGACTGCAGATCTGGTGATTGCTTTAACATGAAGCATCTGAGGGAGCTATATCAAGCAGGGATCCGGGAGATTTTACACTGCTAGGATAATCAGCATACGCCTCCAGACAGCACCATGGCAAACACTGAAGGATGCCAATTTGACAAAAACCTTAATTTTGACATTTATAAACTTTTAGATGTCTCCCACTGCAGCCTTGTTTTTTTTAGCTTTCTCGCATCTAACACACGTGCTTGTACATAGGATATTTGTGTATTTGTCTACTAATATCTGTTTATCTACCTATCTTGTTATCTCTTTGCATGAATAAAATCTATTCTAACACAAATCCACAGCTTTGTATTTCTTTGTAAAGTGGAAAATGTAAGTGGTAATTTTACCAGCAGAGAAAATCTATTTGAAGGTTTTCTCTTGATGGCAGTTTCTTCTAGAATTTTCATCTTCTTTAATACAATGTGGGATGTGAAAGTACACATGTACCCAGTGGAATCATAATCCATTTTAGCTGTTCAAACAACATCATGCTATCAAAGGACTTTTGATTTCAGAGCCTTTTCACTGTATGGTACTGGACTTTTTTTTACTGCAGCAATATATTTTGCATTTTATTCCAGTCCATTTTATACCCACTGTCTGTTATAATTACATATTATTTACTGTATTGCATATAATCATCTGCAATTTGTATTGTTACATTTATTTAACACATTTTAGAGCCAATGCACAGATAACTGCAAAAGAAAAGGCAAAAATTGACCTTCTCCTTTCTGTCCCCATCTCAATTTCTGATCCTTCCCCAGTGTTTCAAAAGCAAAAACAATTTAAAAATTGGGGGATAGACCTTTTCACTTTTATCAAATGAAGGTTCCTGTTTGTCAAACCTGTTGTGTGATTTGGCTCTTTATTGAACTCCCAGAGCTATTTATACAATGCAGCACAATGTGGCTGCTGCAGGCATCAGCAATTGTGTTTTTCTGTGTAGGTGGCCTAGAAGGAATTCAATTAGAAGAATATCTGTGAACATTTGTTATTTTACTAAGCATTTGGAGGAAGAAAGAGATAGTATATACTTTCACTGCTTGCATGTAGTTATAATCCCAAAACACATACAAAGACTGTGATTAACAGCAGAATAGAATTATTTCCATCACTGAATAGGATAATGTGCCAGGCATTATTCTGTAGATCCTCTCCGATGCATGCTTTATCAAGTCATGATTTTGAGCTTGAAGAATTTTAAATAATTTATTTGAGTTTAGTTTTTTGAAAGATTACAATCTTTCTCTGACATTTGACAGAAAGTGGTAAAGTAAATACTGAGCTACAGAATAACAGCTCCTTTCAGCCCATCCTTATTCCTTACAGAGACTTGCGTCTAGACTCATGGGAGTCTTCTGCTAAACACAAGATTTCTTTCTATCGCCTTTGTTTATGAAACCAGATGAAAATGTTTGTGAAACTGTGAAGATCTCCAGAGATAAAATTCAGCCATTTCATGGACCTTGAAAAAGGCAATGTTGACCATGGTGTCTTACTACCGAGGAAAGAAGTAGACCCACCTGTAATCTGTCACATCTACACCTAGTGACAACCTACCCACAGCACCCCCTTTTTCCTGAAAGTTCTTTACAGATGAAGTCTGAAAGCACTGCACCCTGCCAGTCTAGCCTGTGCGCATCCTCTGGGCTGAGGATCCCAGTGTTTTACCCTGGAAAAAGAGGCTGGCAGATGCAGATTTACAGCACCTTAGGTATGAAACAGCCAAAATGCCATCACACTTAGCACTAAATAAACACTCTTTATGTTGAAAAGACAAATGCTTTCAGGTAACAGTAGGCAGTAACAGGAGTTAACAGCAGTAACAGAGGCTAGTTTTTAAAATAATCTGCAAAATATATTTTATTTTTGCGAAGGAAAAAGGCAGTTGGTTAGTTGCACTTAAGAATTTGTTTATGTAATAAAAGAGTACTGACGAATAACAGAATATACAGTTTTATTTGTGCTTGACCTTTAAGAAAAGAAAAAAAAGATAAAAGATTCCATGGCAAAATATTAAGAAAATATGCCCCTGTTTGTTAGGTGAATGAAATGAGATCTAAATAAAGGATTTTCGCAGTTGCAACTAAATATTAGACACTGACTTATTTATTTTACTTTTGCTACCTAACTTACAGAATATTTTTCATGAAACAAATGTAAATTGTTCCTGAGAAGAATAAGATTGCAAGAAGCTCCTTTATGTCTCAGTTTTCCGTTACAATGACTTTTCAGTAAAAATGCTTTTTCTAGGTGTTCATGAAAATAACTCTTTCGTTACTTGCATAATTTTCCAGTCTGTATTCTTAGCAATAAATAGCAGAGTGACTGATAAGAAACCATTTCGCTCTTTGACTTTCACTGAAAAAAACAGAAATTATGTTTAAATGATGAGTTGGACTCAATCATGATGATGATGGAGGGTAATTATCTAATAAGAGTTGTTGACATAAATTATTACATGTATTAACATATATTTTTCGTGTTAAGCATATTACTGAGGCGTTAAATCTTACAATGAATATTAAACCCTGTATCCTTCTTATTAGAAAAATGTAACACATATGGTAAAAGGTCCATGAAGCATATTTAAAAGAGAAATGAAATATTTAGTTTTGCTCACTTAGATTCAGTATACAAAAGAATGGTACTGCATAAAGGTTTTTGTTTGGGGTAGGGTTTTCTACTTTTTTCAACAGGGAAGTGGCTTGACTGCATTAGTCAGGAGTATAGCTGGACCAAAATATTAATTTCTTGGCCAGTGAAGACTTTTTCATGACATCTATCCATCCCACAAAACCTTGTGTGTCAAATTAAAATCAAAACTCATAATCCTAAAAGCTTTCATAACCTCAACTCCCTTTAATGGCAGTACCATTAATGATGTTGTTATCCATTTGAAATGTAATGTTCTGATGTAAATTTTTCGTCTTTTAAACATTCAAAATAGGCATTCAGGCAGCATGCATGTGAACACTCTTGAGAAAGCCATAAGACCACCTCCCTCTTGGTGTGGCAACTCTCCCATGGAAATTCATACAGCAGTCCAGAAAAGCGATGGTATGGACAGTGAGAAATGTGGCTGTGGGAGTGTTCCCAGTGCGTCTGTAGCAGGACACAGCTCATGCAGCCCTTGAGTTTAACACAAATAAATTGAGAAATGAATACCTGAAGTACAGTAGGAATTGCTAATAATCACCTAATTTGCCTACTCTTCTACATAATACTAGAAAGACCTAAAAATTTGGAATGTTGTAGGGCAACATGTGGTATGGACAGAATAATTTTTGTGTTTTCCAGTGATTACAGATCTGGAAACGCAATACTACAAGACCAAAACCATACTGTTAATCTAGAGCTGAACATTGCTTAAGTCAAACCAGTAGAATGATTTTCACTGGTATGATGAAGCATATTCTGTGTGTAAGAAGACAGCTTCAGGAATACCAGATCTTTTTCACAAAACAACCGACTGTTTTACCTCTCTGGTGAACAACCTACACTACTCAAGGCATGCCTAACCTGGGGTTATCTGCTACAGTCACCCTGAATCATGTAAAACAATAATCTCATATCAGAAATCTTGGACTCACATTACCCAAGGCCTGAAAAGAAAGTTAATGTAGGAGAGCTATGAGCATTTTCAGGCTAGAAGATGAAAAATGCTGGGGTTCCTTCAAAACATGACCCATAATTATAGATTGTGACCTCCATTTTTCGCTAGTAAATACATCTGAAACTTCTCTTCCTCTGTTTCCTACATGAGATTGGACTTAAGGAGGGAACTGTAGGGTTCTCCCTCTTTGTGACTTTTTCTTTACATGCTCATCTCGTTCTCTGGCTCTGCCTCCTAATTATAGAGGTTTTTCATTGTGCCTTTCAAATCCAGCTCTCCATTTCCTGTGAGAATGCTGCTTTGCCCTGAATCTTTTTAAAGTATGCCTCTCTTTTAGAGTGTGTCCATGATTTTCCAGAATCGTGGATCATTATTTACCATACACAAATGGTGGTTCACATAATTTGATCACGAAGCTTCAAAACTGCCTTTTGACTCTTTTTGATTTTTAGTAACTTGAAATAGCTGAATGACGACCCTTTGTAACACTGCAGAACTGTGGTAAACAACTAACTTGCTGATATATAAGGACAATAATGTTCTCTTAAAATTTACTTCTATGCTGATACTTGTCTGTCTAAAACTTAAATATTGTTATTAAAGCAGAGAATAGTTATCACTTGTGACTCTCAGAAAGTGCAAAGAGCATTCCATAATCATGTAGCTTGATGGTTGTTTCCACATATTTACTTATTTACTATGGTGTGTATTAATCTACAGCATGCTCTAAAGCTAAAATTAATTTCACAGGGAATTATTCATACCCCTGTTCAGATGTGATGTAAGAGGAAAACACATGTGTTTGCAGACTGATGTTAACCCCATAAAAAGACCATTTACTAGTAGGAAAATCATCTAACTGTTCTAACAGGCATTGTTCAAACTGAGTTAGGCTGAGGAACAATGACAGTTCTGTGCTGTATGGCACAGTGTTTTATTACATTATAAATTCTCGATGTGGTGACATCAATATTCATCTTCTCTAGTACAATAGAGAAGTCATTGCAATTACAAACAAAGCCTTCCACAAGTGACTGTTGTACTGGATTGTATATAAAAAAATCAATATTAACAATTTAGATGAAAAATGCTAAATGAAAAGGAGAGTTGCTAATGCAATATAATAAAATCTTTCAAAATGTGCCACTGCTTCTTTTAGATATTTTTCTTTTTTTTTTTTATTTTTCTCACAGGGGATCAAGGCAATGACATTATAAAGAAAATGTTACCTCAATAGCCTCATATGCCACTCTAATTTTAGATGCTCATTTTCAGGCTCCTGTGGATTTCGACTGAATTAGTTGCTTAGAAATATCAGTTATCTGCTTTTTGCTTGAAACCCATGTGTTCTTCCTAAAGAACTTTTTTTCTTTTTTACAGGACTGCTGTATACAGCACCCTAAAAGTACCTACTCTCCTGAAATGGGAATTAAAACCTGAATATTAACAAAACATAACTTACCCTAAAATAATGTTAAATGTATTCCTTGTTACAATTAATTGTAGGTAGCAATTGTAAAAAGGAAAGAACAAACATTGTACTCTTTCTAGGTCTTCCAAGGTCACAGGCAAATTCTGCAATTTTATCTGTGGCTTGGACTGATTCTTTTGAATGTTTATATGGGCTGTAAAACAAGACAGAGGAAAGGAAAGTTGTCGTAAATTATGTGAATTTTTAGGAATGTATAAGAGTGACAACGAAAACCAGTAAGTCATTGTGATTCTGTGTGCTTGAGGCAATAGATAGGCAGAGTCACTCTGAAAAGCTGTGAAGTCCATTTGTTGCTGATTTTTAAGCTGGGCTCTTTTAAAGGTACATTATCCTGAATGTATTTTGCTCAGTAATCTTTTCTCATCCAATGGCCTCATCCAAGTTGAGGGGATTGTGGCTAGACAGTTTGGAAAATGTGATGGAAATTTCCAAGCTGCTTTGTTTCTCTTTATGGTAAAAGAATCTTTAGGGGTGGAGAGACTGCTGAGATGATAATCTCCAAAGAAAGCAACATGTCCCTTGCACATGATATGATCCCTTAATGAAAGGCTGTAGATGGCACAAAAGAAGAAAACCAGCTATTTTCTTACGGCGTTACATATATCTCCAAAATGAATATGCAGTGTAAATCTACATTATATATTTTTTTTGCAAAAGAACAGTAAAATATTATGAACTGTCATAATTTTCTGTCCCTAAATCAAAGCATTTAATGATAATCTCTGATGAAAATGTCTAAAATAAGAAGATAATTTATGACCACATGCAGTCAAAACCAAAACAAGCAATAAACCACCGTCCCATTATGTTACAAGTTGGGCTCAAGACTATACATTACTAGTTATTATCTTCACATCAAGTGTTTTAAAGTCTTTTTAAAGCACAAAACTTAAACTCTGAAGAAGTTTTAAAGGCATTGAGCTATACAGACAAGAAATTCAGGAAACTTCAACACTTCCCTGTAAATTTCCCAGTCCCTGGGGAAAACTTAGCACCTTCTCTGAAAAATCACTTCTTTTGCCATTGTCTGGCTACCTTTACACAGTTACAGAAACAAGTATATTCTCTTTTTAGACAGGTTTCTCCAATGCTGCAGCTCTGGGAGTCTGATTGCTGATTGCTGCAGACTGAACATTATTTACTTTCACCTAGTATGTACTCTGAAATTTTGCACTGTTTTCCTTTCCTATGTTCTTGTGGAAATCTTCAGTAGCTCAGCCAAAGCGTGATAGTTCACATCAGCAGGATCAGCTAAGAAGCCATGTTCTATAAAATATTCAAGACTTGAGCAGTCCTCAAAGAGCTTCTTATAACCCACTGGTTGATGTGTGCTATTGTGCTTGTTCCACAGAAAATTCATGTCTTCTCATGTGTGTTTCAGGACTATCTTACGAGCTTTAGTAATTTTAGCTCTGGAGCTCCTAAGTGTGTTAGCTAAGATACAGAGCATTGTCTGAGCTGTTTCTCTGTCTTTTGAATGAAGCTTAGTGTCTCTTAACATTTTGTTTATGTGGCTCTCAGGTGAGTATATCTCCTACCAGCTCTTCAGTAGTGACATCATTGGCATTCTTCATACCCCCTGTCTTTACCAGTCAGTTTTAGGAAAATAGTTCATATTAGTGACTTCACTGTTTTCCTGAAGCAGTAGTAGAGAGGCAGAGACAGAGGGTTTCTGTGCTTTTCTATAAATGAACTGAAATCCTCTGAGATAATAGGTTCATGCTACACATGCTTCTGAGTACATTAGGCACTGGTGAGTGTGTTAAATGTTCAGAACCCATCATAGGTAAATCTTGAGAGGAATTTCTAGAGAGTCCTCATTCTTGATCTCATCCCTGATTTTTAGAGGTCCTAGGCTCAGTCTGTGGTAAATAGTTATTCCTGCAAACAGAGTACTCAGAGGTAGTTGGTATTATTTGAAGATGAGGAGAGATGACAAAACCAGTATCATGGTGAGTGCAAGGAAGTAAAATTCTTTCTAACCAAATCAAAATTAAATTGAGACTATCTTATTTAGACACTTGGCTGTGCAAAGCTAGTTGCTCAGATTGAATTAGTTGATAAAACTTCCATATGCAAGATTCTTTTGGTTTAGTCCATGATTTTAAAAAGATATTAAGCTTTCAAGTACTTTTGAGGTATCTCATTTTTGGAGTAACCCACTATGTCCTCTATAGTCTAGGAAAGGACTGACGGTTACATGCCGTAAGTGGTAATTCTCATGGTTTTGATGAGTGCTTAGATAGCCCTCATCATGTTTGTTTTAACTACATGAGAAACCAGTTTTATATTAAGCACCTCCAAGCTGAGTTCTAGCAACATCTGCTCCTTTTCCTTTCTGTGAACAGAAGTCACTGAGTTTCTTGCCATCCATGAGCTGAAGTTTATCTTGATTTTTATTTAAAATGATTTATCAGGTCTTCATTTAGCAAATGTTTGACATTTTCAGAATTTGAATAACATTAAATTAAAATTGTGGCTATTCTCTACTTAAAATTGTTCTCCATTTGAACCATCTGAAGTGGTTTAGCAAGGTAGATCAGATGATGATTTTTGTCAAAACCTAAAGGGTTACCTAGTCTTGGATATATAGAGAAGGAGATGGAAGCTTTATCCTCTAATTTCTTTACTTTATTACAGATTACCACAAATACAGACATCACTAGTAGCAAATAAACTATCACAACAATCACCAATAGCAAGTATACTTATGATTTATTAATGAAGCAAATCTATCTATAGATAAATTTGATTGGAAGAAAAAGCCAAAAGATCAATAAAGTAACAGACAAGAGTCTCTAAAGATGATCCGTGTTGAGGAGTATGGACTCAGCCAAGTGTCCCTGGTGAGAGTCCAAGATCTTATAGCAAGTTCATATAGAATTCAACCTGTTTAGGAAAAACTATGTACCTCATGGAAGGTTCTCCCATGCTCATAGAGACAGAGAGACTTCATTTTTGGATAAAAATTAAGTCCTTTTTATAACACAGGGACATAAGGGGGTGTAAACCATCCTATTTCAAGCAGCCAATAGATAATGTTAATTTCTAGTTTATATCTGTAACAGATGACAGATGATGATATTTTCTGTTCCTTCAGAGGGATTTTATTTTTCCAGACTCTTTTCTACCTCTTCAGATGGTAAGTTGCTGCTACAGTCCCTTGTATCGGTGGTGTCTCAGGAAGTCTGGTGTCTAAGTACCCCAGCTGTACTTCAACTACAAGAGGCCAGTTGCACTTTTCAAGGATATTTCTGATTCCCGTGCTCACAGTTCCAGGCTGTCAGGCTTTTCTCTGTCAGTATTTTACAGCAGACATTTTTCTTTTGCTCTGAAATCTTCCCTTTCTAACCAGGCCACCTTTATGTTTGCTCACATTACCTTCAGGAAAGAATTAGGGGCAAAATTATTTCCTGCTGTGTCTCCAATCAGTCCAGTAACATCATACTAGAGATTAATTTTGTCCTGAGTCTGTTAGGATATAATATTAGGTTTCTAAAAATGAAAAAGTATCAAAATCTCGTATTGATAAACCATTCAAGAATACTTGAAGTGTAGGGGACATGTACAATAGCAGCCTTGCAGACAGATACTTTTTAGCTGACTGTGGGATTATTATATGATATAATATTGTTATGTAGTATGATTAATGCATACAAGTGTATGTTTAGGCTTAAAAAGCTGTTATGAGGACAGTAAACATATAACTCCCTTATCATGGTCTGTTTAGTCAGAAAACTGTGGGAAAGTTCTTTTCTGAGCTTACCCGCATCAGCTTCAAAAGCATAAAATGTAAACTTCAGGTTACTCTCTCTTCCCAAGCTTAGCTTTCCTTGCAGTTTCTCTGCACATCTTCTTTGATAACACAACTGTGAAGATACATGTACCCTGTGTGCTGGCAGTTGTGGTGACTGTACTGGTACTGCTGATAATATTAATATTAGGAACAATATAATTCCAGAATTTTTTCCACTATATCATGGGAAAGGTTGTAATAAGTGATTATACATGAGCTTGAGATATCATTCTGAAATGTGTGCATGTGTGTGTGTGTTCAACCTCATTTTGGGGAAGTATGAGGCATAAGGAACTTTCCTATGAACTGTTTTGATACATCTGTGATCCACTTTCAGGATGTGAGCTTTTAACATGCAGGCTTCAAAGAACAATCCATAAGGACTGAGATCATTTGTAGCCCACTTGTAAGCAGTGTTTCTTTTCTGCTAAATCAGGATATAGAGATACTGACCAGTCGGAATGAGATGATAGTTAGAATGTCAATGAGCCTGGAGGAAAGATTCAGGGGTGATGAGTGGGTGTTTGTTACCTATTTCCCTCCTTGTTTAGGGATGGAGTCCTTTAGGTCTGAGGCTGTGGGGGTGTCATGAGAGAGGCAAGAAATGGGAAGAGCAGAAAGTGTAGGAAGCTGAGTATGTATAATATTAAGCCCAGCTGGGTGTTGTGCACTAGACGAAGATTTTAGTGGGCAATCTGGGGGCTGTCTGTTACTTCAACAACCAGTAAAATCTAGCAAAGACCTGCAATAAAAGATGAGTAAAAGGTCTTCCATAAACACAAGCCCATACCTGGGCATGCCATGACACTGCTTGATTTCTCATGAGCGCTGCTCAAGGCTACTACTGCAAAAAAATTCATGCAGCCCCACAACAGGGAATATGGGACCTGCCTTTGTTTAAAGGTGTTATCTCCTTAATGGCAGTCTGCTACCAATTTTGGGAGATTAGAAACATTCTATTGTACCCCTGGTACGTAGCCTTTGCCGTAGACAAAGACACGGGACTTTGATATGTGCAATATTTGTGTTAATGAAAGCATTGTTTGCTTTTTAAAATGCCATACCTTTGATTTAAATGAGGTACTCAAACTGACCTATATTATCTTCTTCCCCTGTTGTATTTGCATGGTGGACATTATAAACACCTTAATTTAATGAGAATATTACTCTAATTGAAGCTGCTATCTAGGAGTGCTGAAGCAGCAGATGCACACTTGCTAATAATGAAAACACAGAATATCTGGCAAACAAAATACAATCCATCATAAACAACATAAGAGCCTAAAGAAAGACAATAATTTAAATGGAATGGAATATGCTTCCCTGATGTGTCACTTTCAATCACACACTGTCTCATTAGAACATGAATTTCCCTCAGGGCTTCTGCAATTTGTAAGACTTGCTGACTATTCATTCACCAATAGCGTCCATTCTCTCATCTCTTTACAGGGTATTTAAGTGAATAGTGTTCATTAATGTTAATAGAAAAGCTTCAGATTAATTCTTTTAAAACAGTATTCAGAAAAAGCATTTTGTTGGTTTTGACATGTAGTACCTGCATATAAGCTGTCTTCCACTACCCGAACTGAATAAGAAAGCTGTGTATTTACAAAAACATGTCCTCCTTTCAGCTGAAAAGTGCATCTGATCTGACAGTGAGTTTCCAGGAGAGCAACTGAATATTCAGCATTTTTGTGCTGGGGAAATTCTGACGCACTTAAACTGCTTGACTTGTGCTTCAGGACAGCGCAGCACCTGGAATCTGCTCTGCAAGCCAACAGCTGAAGAAAGTTTTGGTTTTGAAAATCACCATCTTCTGGTTTTCCAGGAAAAAGTAAGAAATAAGTCTATGGCTTTAAAGATTGCTTTGCTTCCACCTGTAGGGAAAGCAGGTGGGCAGCTCTGAAATGCTGTCTCAGATTGGAGTTCCCAGTGCTGCTGGAATGTTAGGATTATGATGGAGCAGAGATATAAATACTGAAATGTCCTGGCCTGGGCTGCTCAGTACCTGGTATCTTTAGCTGCTGACCTAAGAAGCTTGGATTTATAAGCAATCTACCAGGAGAGACAGCAGAGACATCCCAAATCCTGCCATATTTTCCATAAATGCTTGTGGATACCAATCACTTACAAAACATCATTTCCTTAGGAATAATTTCTTTTTTTTGGTCAGAACCTCTCATGGCAGGTCTGAGTACTAGGCTTATGAAAATATTTTGCAAAGGCCTGTAATGGCAACCTCTAATCATGTGTTTCTGTGTCTTGATCTACACATAGCGTTACATCTATGCACAGACGGTGTCTCTAGAAAAGTGTTTGCCTGCTGTAGGCATTCACTGGCTCGACACAAGAACTCAGATGAATAATGGCAGATTTTCTGGGCTCTGCATTATTAACACAGGGCTCTATTTGCAGAGGCAACTGCTGAATTTTGTTTCCTCCATTTTTGTTTAACATACCTGCAGGAATGTGAGGGATATGAACCTCCCCTGTTTTCCACTTTAATGTTCCATTTGGAGTTGTGCAAAGTGGGCTTAAGCTATTACATATGTGGAAAATTCTTACCTGGATGTACGTTGGGTCTAAGCTGCACAGCAATAACTGGTTTGATAATGCTGTCAGTATTGTGATCTGAGGAATTAAATAAGATTCCTTTATGCAGCTGTTCACTAAAGTCTGTCCTCATCTTCCTTCAGCTCAGTCTTGTGCTTTTGCCTCCTTGGCCTGACGGCATTGTGGAATCAACCATGCTCCATGTGCATCCAGTAAATCCATCTGTACACACCAAGGTGCAGGAGGGTGGAAAAAGTTACTATGGCACAGTTTCTTTGCCTCTTGTTCCCTCCCTGGTGTTTGTTCTCACATATATAGTAAAACTAACAAAGAAAATGGGAGAAATGCATTTCTCTTAGCTTTCCATTGGCTTATTATTTTCCTTATAATACATTCTCCCTTGCACTGGTACATTAGTTGCCTCAGGTTCCTGAAAATGCCTACTTTGTCCTTTGAGAGTAGTTGCGATTGCATGCTGTCTATCTTAAGCATCATCTTGCAATTTGAGAGAAAGGCTCACTGGACTAATCATTAAGATTTACTAGTGTGACATAACCCCCCTGATATCTTATAGTTGGAGATGCCCAGCAGAATGAATAGAAGCCTTTATTCTTGGCTCTGATTCGGCATAATCTACACAGGCAAACTCCTGAACATAAATGGGGTACTGTTAGGTCAACAGTGATAAATAGTGGTGATGCTCGGAAATTACTTAGTGCTAATTAAAGCTCAACTACTATAATTAGTTTATTTGCTTATTTCTGGAACCTTTTGTGGTTTAGTTATTGATTTGATACATACAGAGGTGATTTAGACAAGGATATTGAATCAGAGGTTTTATGTTCTCTGAAGTCCTTCGACTGAACCATGTAATAATATATAGCACAATCAGAGCAAGGTAACTGAAATAACAGCATCTTAAAAGGACTTGTTTTTCAGTTGTCTTGGAAATTTGTTGGTTTCAAGACAATTTTTAAGGAATTAATTATGTTATTTCTGCTTTCTCAAAAAAGAGAAGAAATAGTCTTAGCAAAATATTTACTGTATAATTTCCTTTCCCCTTTTGCATAATTTTTGACTTGTGAATAATTTCTATGCTGCTACTCATAATACTTCCACTTTATTGGACTGCAGTGCAAGTACTAGAAAACATAACAAAACCAGTCAGACTGTAAGTTGGACAATTACATGACAATTTTATTGATTTAAACCTACTTAAAAGTAATTTTTGACCTGTTCTGCTTCTCAAGAAACAAGGTTCCTTCTTTTGTTTTTATCTTCAGGATATGGTTTGTCTGAAATCAAAATGAGAAAAGTAATGTCTTCATATAAAGTAAAATACCAAAGACATGCCTGGAATATCTATATAGAGTGTTCAGCAAGTTTTAATAAGCACTGAGGAGTCCACTTAGTCTGGAGAAACAAACATAACACTTTTTTTTTACAGGGTAAAGTAATTCTTCTCAGGCTCCTGGAAACAATTATTCCCATGTGACAAGGGTTTAAGAAATGTGATCATTATCATAGTTCTTCAGACACTAAAATGTCACCTTCTAAAGGCACTTGTGCTAGGTCCACGATAATTCTCTTTACTTGTTACCAACAAGTGACTTAGCCACCTAGGTTCCTGCTTTCTTTAAAGAACAAACAGTGAGACACTTGGGCAATCTCTGCAACACATGGAAAAAAGTGAAACACTTCACAGCAAAAAACTAACTAGTTGTCCTGGGTTCAGCTTTAGCAGTCATTTTTAATCCTTCTTAGAAGCTGGTGCAGTGCTGTGTTTTTGACTTTCAGCCTGGAAACAGCGCTGATGACACCGACGTTTTTAGTTGTTGCTTAGTAATGTTTAGTCTGACCAAGGACTTTCTGAGCCTTATGCTCTGCCAGGGAGGAGGGGAAGCCGGGAGGAAGCAGAGACAGGACACCT
>JANHGB010040858.1:23134-34610 GCA_026283785.1 Coracopsis vasa | reverse complement strand
CACCCTTTGGGGAAGGAATTGTTCCTCAGCTCCATCTAAACCTGCCCTGGTGCAGCTTGAGGCCGTTTCCTCTTGTCTCATCCCTTGGGAGCAGAGACCAGGCGCCTCTTGGCTTCATCCTCCTGTCAGGCAGTTGTGACTACTGGTGAGCAGATCACTGTATTCTGGGTATCTATAACCCCCTGAATTCCACAGACAACAAGAGTCTATATTCCAAGTGAGATATGTGTGTTTTGGAGCACACAGTCTAGAGGAGAATCTTTGGAGCACCATGTTCTGTAGGTGATGTATTTGGGAAGAGCTCCCCTTTCTTTCTAGAAATGCCCCAAAATGCCCACCAGCAAATGCAGATCTCGGAACAGTGTGCTCAGGTCTCAAGGAATCCTTTGTTCATTCAACAGGACTTCTCCAGGAAAATCCCAAGCTAATGACATTCTTTTTCCCTTTCAGTGAAAGAGGACATTCATTCTCTGTATTCAGCTGCTTTCTGTGAAGGGGTAAACCACAGCTCAGTGGCTGAATTACCTGTGGCACTGCAATGATTCTTCTACCAGCATGAAACAAGAAAGCCAAATGGTGGAGGAGAGGCTGCCAAAAGGTCTGTTAACATCATTGCTATCTATTATTATCCATTTATTTATCCATATCAAGTTTAATCATTACCAGTGCCCAGATCCCACCAGCACTACCACAGAACACTGTGATGCCACTACCAGAGCCAAACTCCCCTATGCAGAACTGGATCTGGTAGCACTGTTAATCCACAGCTCCACAAGGATTAACAATCCTGAGACATGAAAACATCACCCACTATCTGCAGCCATTCCTGGTACAGAGAAGCAATTACATTCACTGGGGTTCTCCAACTCCAGGGATTTGCTCATCTGCTGACATTGCCACCACTCATCACACCACTGCTGGACTTGAATGCTTGTGTGATCATCAGCCAGGATAAGAACAGCAGACTAAAGGTATGGTCTTAGTCTTCATCATGTAACTCGTGATTTGATACTGCTTTAAGTCAGGAATGACCAACTTGTTACACTTCAAACCATAGCCACTGATGGTTAATCACTCTCACTCCTTCCTTTTTGCAATTCTAATAGAGTAAGGCATAAAGTATTGTAGTTTTCTGTAAAACCATGCACTCAGCTTTGTCCTGCTATGGTTCTGCAAGCACCTGCCAGCGCTCTTGGTATGGAAAGAATGCCATTAATCCATCAATTCTACCACACACAAGGATCTCTGAGCCAGAAAGGGGAAGGCTTCCTTTGGCAGGACTGTGAGATAACCCCAGTACAAGCTGTACTTTCTCAGATATTGAGCTTTATGTAGTTTTTGCAGTAGGAAGCTCAAGGCACAATATTAACATTGAGCCCTTTGGTCTCTTCAGTTCCTACTTAATGACCTCCTGAATTCCTCAGGGACCCAGGTGGTAGCCACACAAAGGCTGAATCTGCAGAGAGCTCTATTAGCTCTACTTTTACTTTTGACAACTGAAAAGATAATGAGTTGTGTAATTGTCAGATGACTACCTTGGAACAGACATGATAAGACTGGATCATGACTCACAAAAAGCTTTCTGTGTCCCCGTAAAGCACAGAAGAGAGCAGATAACCCACTTTCATGTTCCAGTCAAACCCCAAGCTAATCCAATTAAAGAGTGGACATGGGAATGCAGAATACAGCACCTTCAGTGGGCCATCAGGGCTAATACCTTGCTTCTTGTGGAGCCCAGGCCTTAACACTTCAGTGGAAAATAAATATAAGGCATAAAATCTCTTGTTATTAGAGCTGTGCTCTCCATGACAGAGCAAATAGTCTTGCTGACCCCTGCAGGGAGCAGATAGTGTCCTGAGGCATAAAAGCTGCTCACCCTTTTCTTCATGTATAGAGCAGAGCACTTCATTACCACGCAGAGAATGAGCAAGCTCTTTCAAGACACCATCCTTTGAATTACAGTGATGGTTGTTGCTTGTCTCAGTGAATTCAAAAAGCCCATCACACTCTGGGGATGATTTTGTCCAAGAGTCAGTCTCTGGCAGGTTTGCTGCTCATGACAATGCAATCAGGTTTGACAGGAGTGCTCCCATTTGGATAGTCAACCCTGGGAAGTGAAGCCCTGTTCTCATTTGTTTCAGCAACACAGCAGGATCAATGTGGCCAGCAGCATTGCAAGCTTCCCACCCTCTACTGCCAGTATCCCACCCTGTACTGCCAGCTATCCATGCCACTTGTAGGACTGATGGTACCTACAAGGGAGCCATTAGTAAGGATGTATTAGAAACTAAACTGACAACACCCATTAGCCAGGGAAGGCTCCTCCCAGACTGAGATCACAGTAGTAACCTAGAGACATAAAATCAGGGTTGGCAAAGCATTGAGCCCCATCAGTTCATTTAATCCTTATGTTTCTTAAGTATTTCCTCAAAAATCACCACTGTTTGAAAATGAAAGGAGAAATGGATTTTGGACTTTTATCACTGAAGGGATGTGGCAGAAGCTGGTGTCTGAATGAACAGCACAGGAACCATTACTCAGCCTATTCCTCCTCTTCAGAGATCCTAAGTTTCTCCACACTGTGAGGACTTTCAGCACATTCAGAAAACAAGTTCTGCAGCTACTCTTCACCCCCGGGGCAAAGATCCCATCGCATTCCACCAATTCACACAGGCAACATTAGCAGCACTGCAGAATTAAGAGCTAAACATGGAAATGATCCTGAAAGAGAGAACTGCAACCACCCAGTTTGGATGTGCTTAACATGAAGATGCTGGGCTGGCTCCTAAGGTGGTACATGTCAGCAGGATGCAATCCAAGTCAGTTTATGCTACCCATGGATCTGGTCTAAAAGACCTGCAAGGTTTATATCCTTTTATTCTTCCTCTGTGGAGCCCTTGGGCACAGTCAAGTCATGGCAGAACTCAAGACTGTACAGCTTAGAAGAAAATAAAGACATTAAACACTAGAGGGAAGCAAAAGACTTGCAGTGCAGCATCTGCTCTCCAGCCTCCTAGGGGTTTTCATTGCCACTGGATTCAAATACACATAAACCTGGGGGGAAATGACAAGGGGGAATTTTTAGTGACATTTCCAAACCCCTCTTCACTGAGGAATGTGTGTTACGGAGGGAATTGCCCTACAGGTCTGTAGGAATGAGGCACTGTGTGGAGAATAGAGGACAACATTCATGTTGGTGCTCCACAAGAAGACATTAGAAGAATGTAATGGAAAACGTGAAGCAATGTTGTCAGCAGATGGGCACAGCTTATGGGATTCATAGGAAGGAAGAGTGTCTCCTCCAGTTTCAGTCTCTTTTCTTACCTAACTTGAGTTTACTGATGACTGTTTAGTTACTGCTACCAAAGTCTGCTGCATATCAGTTCTGTTACAGTGTGATCCTGTAGTACATTTATACTCACAAACTATGTTCCTGTCCTTTCAAGGTCTCCCAGCAACAGCAAATCTCAAGTGAAAAGCAGATACTCCTACAGAATGGCATCAACCTCCCTAATCCTGCTGCAGAAATGCTCCTAACTTCTGTCTTGGCACTCCCCCCTACTTTAAAGCAACAATCAAAACAGTAGAGATGAGTCTGGAAAGATGGGAAATGTACTGCAAAAGGCAAGGGGTTGAGCACTTCAAATCACTGAGTGGCACCAAGCTGGTTTTGATGGAACTACCTTTTCGGAGGTTTAAACCTTAGACAAATGCTGTTGCATCAGATGTTCCCAGTGGGACTGGCACCAGCTCCAGGATGACCTCACTTTGCCCAAAGTATCTTTTGTGGTAGTTCTCCTTTGGCTTCTCCTCACTGCAATGAATCTCACTTAAAGGTTATAGCAGTGGCTGACCGGTAAAGTCCCACCACAGTAACAGTAAAGGGTCCTTTGGATGAGATCTTCATTGTATACGGCCCCATCTGCTCAAGAACCCATCATCCATCCTCAGCAGAGCCCAAGGAGAAGGAACTACTCCCCATGCACTTCTCAGTGTTTAACTCCAACCCTTTTAACCTGTTTTTCTTTCTTTTTTCCCCCTCTGGTATCTAAGAAAGCACAAGCAGCCTCCACAGGGTGATGCACCCCAGTGAAGAAGTGATATGAAATGGCAGGAGACCAGTTGTAGTATGATTTCCAACCAGGTAATAGAGAAAATGCTTCTTTCTGCAGAGCTAGACAAGCTGGTTAGTAATCTCAGCTTGCTAAATGCAGTTCTTTGCCACTTCTTACTTTTGTAACCTGCTTTGATTGCACCTGCAGCCTGCAGTGTCCATCCAAGCAGCAACACAAGCTGTTTCCACCAGTGTCCCTGGAAGAACTCTGTTATGCCACCTGGGATACTACTTAGTGGGTGGAAGCCCTCCAAGAGTAGAATGCGCAGCAAGGTGTTAGTTCTGCAAGGAAAAGAGGAATCTGGGCTGTGCAGTTAACTCTTCCAGCAGGATGTGTTATCTTTCCTTCTGGGCCTGCAGAATTATGTGCTATGAAGGAGCTGCCAGCCTTCATCTCTGATAGATGGTTTGAACTCCATTTACAGCTGCAGATCTGGTCATTAAATGGCACTTTTAGAAGGGTAAAATTTGTCTGTGAGCCCCATGACCAAGGCACATGATGATGTTCCATGTGGAAACCATTTTGAAATGCCTGGAATAACTGATTGCATCCCATCTGCACTTTGTCAAGCACCTTTGGATGCTCCGAGATGAAACACAGTGCACAGCTATCGGGAAGAATTAGCTAATGCTGGCTAATAGCTTAGAGCAAGAAAGAAAAATCAGCCTTAACTTGAAACTCCATTCTCCTTTATTTCTTAAGTGTCAGGAGAGTTACACAGCAATGATAAATGGTAAAAGTAACAATAATAATGAGGATTAATTCTATTACAACAAAAAACCCAACCTTATGGAACAAGTCCTCTCAGTCTTGAGAGGAAGCAGAGCATGCACAGGGCTGGAAAGAGGGGGCTCTAGTTCTAGTCTCAGTTTTAACCCCTTTCAAGGTCACTGCCACACACCCTTTCCTTGTCCCACAACAAGGGCTTACAGTCCATGCATTACCCTAATAGAGACTTTCATTTCTCTGCCCATAGACAGAAGGAATTGGTATGAAACTATGAGGCCTTGTTATTAGTATTTTAACTAACTGAACATAAAATGCATTTCTCAGGAAACCAAGGAGACCATAATGAGGCAAAGCCTGCCAAGGGCCTGCAAAGTGATGGGTAAAGAAGTCTATCAAGATGCAGCATTCTATTAGCACAGTGAGAAGATGACTTTGGATAACTCAAAGCACATCTACCAGTGCTGCACATACCTAAAGATTGTTTCTCCATGACAAGCAAGTTACTGACCCATGTTGGGGAAAGAAAGGCTGAGATGAGAGAAAGGGAGAGAAAACCAACCTGTCTGGACTTGCACTGAGCCTATGGCAGAGTGGGAGCAGAAAAGAGGGGTCCTGCCCCTAGTCTAGTGGTTAACTGCAAGTCGAGTCTTCTGTTTTCACATAAGATCAGCTTCAAGGCAATGCCAAAGCTGGCAGAATACAAAGTGCATATGTAAAGGACCTAAATGGCTTCTCACCTGTATATAAGGGCAAACAGCCTTTGGTACTTCCTCTGTGTTAAGGAATAAACACACAAAACTCTTCAGTTTAGTGCTCAGTTTTCTTCCTCTCTCTTTCCATCACTTTGGAACCACAGCTCCTATCCAGCGGCCCTCCTGGCCCTCTCTCAGCCACAGTTTTAACACACTAAATTGCATACAGGATGTGGCAGGCTGCTTCTGAAAACCACTGCTCTGATCATCAGTCCAATCACACAACGTATGCCGGTCCTGAAGCAAAAAGGGCCAGAATCTCAGCTTGGACTCTCATCTTGACCAGTTTAGGGTTACACTGGTGTGTCTGCCCATTACCCAAACTCAAAGCAGTGATCAAAGCAGGGATGAGGAACTCATAAAGCTCTTCCTAGTACTTGTTTCAGAGAACACATTAATTTCTTTCCCCCTAAGCTATTTTGCAGCCTAGAAGTCAAATCAAATATTGAAATGCCTCTGGAGTTTATGAGTAACCCCACTTGGAGCTGGTGTCTCTATGAGCTGTGCTAAGCAATGTGAACTGGCAAGTAAAGATCTCCAACCTTTGACTCACAGACATGAAAGGGAGGGGGAAAGACATCACTGACAATTACTTGAGACTGTGCCACCCTGATGGAATAACCAGTGCAGCCTTACACACCTGCAGGAATGTGGCTGGGATTTCAATCACATCCAGCCAAAGGCAGCCTAAAAGATCAGGATCTGCCCAGGAACTTCACCTCCACCTCTACTGTTATATTCTATTAGTAATATTTGAAGGCATTAAAAATAAGGGTCCCCAATATATTTATTCTTTAACAACAGAGAGAAGTATTAATATCTATGCAAAATGCCATGGTCTATTTTCCACTCCTATAAAAGGTGTGCATTGAACAGTACTGATAATCCCAGCTTCTAAATAGACAACTCAGTTCCTTCTGGTACACAGGAGGTCTTACCCCGTGCTTCTGGCAGAGTTGGGAGCTGAGCTCAGCTCCAGTGTAAGTCACAACCATCACACCCAGTAGTAAACCTCTGAGTTGCCAAGAGCCTAACTGAGCCCTGTCACACAACAACTGAGATCAGTGGTGTATGGGGGAGGAGGAAGACGGGGTCCGAAATGGGATTTAGGTGTCTAAGGACAACAGCCAAGACACATACCAAGCTGCAGGTCACATTCCCCATTGTTCACTGTTAGACTGGGATGCTTTCCTTGGACCACAGCTACTTCATCATCTGCAAACCTCAGAATTCTCCATCCCCAGGAAGAAATCCACAAAGATACCAGACACTTTAAGACCAAAGCCACATCATCACCCTCACATCCTCCCTCACCCTCACAGCAGTTCCACACAAGGTCCTCTTCACACTTCCACCACTCACATCATCCTGGAGACCTTCCCCAGTCCCATTCAGTCACCAGCCCATGCATAGTCCCTCCCTCTGCCATTCTCCTCATACCAGAGTAGAGGTAGTGGCAATCCTTGGCCTCTTTCACCCTTACACAACAAGAACACACGCCACTGTCACCATGCTCACAACAGTAGGAAAAACCTTTTCTTCTGTGCCCCAAGGACCACAGGAGTGCCTGGTTTGGGAACAGTGCCACAGAATATCCCAAGTAGTAAAGGAGCTGTGTAGAACTGTTAATATTCTGCAGCTTTCCTGATGTTTCAACTTGCTGAGATTACAACACTGAATTATTGACTTCTGATCTATTGACATCCCCACCTGACACAGTGGTCAAATGTAGAACTCCCCTTTAGCCCACAGCCCCACTATCTCAGGTATCTGCTCCCCAAAACAATGCCAAAATCCATAAGAATGAATTCATCTCCCTCCTCAACTCCCCTTCTGAGACCCTGGTCCATGAACATTCCTGACAGGCTCTTGAGTGCAGAGTGTTGGTACTCTTGTTCCTTATGGTCTGCTCATGGGAAGCTATCCCTTTTATCTGTCTACCTGTGCTGTAATCATACCTTGGTTTTGATGTGCACACAAGCTCTGTGTGGCCTGGATCCACCCAAGGACTGCAGGAAAATCACATCCCAGATTTCCACACAGGAGTTTAGCCCTCTCCATAACATTCCTGGGCCTGATCTAACTGAGACTGGTTTTACAGCACTGTAACTCCATCACCTTCAGCTGAATGTGTCTGCTCCTGCCAAATTTGATTTGGTTTGCACTGAAACAAAAACAAATCAACAAACAAGCTTAGAGTGACAAATACAGAGTGAGGCTTCCAGAGCTCTTTGGAGCTGATCCCAACCCTACCCTTGGTCATCTCTGTGCCTCCCTTTTCCCCATTCATAATATATGGTATTTACATTGAAGGGGTGTACTCTTTGTACTTGACCTGGAATATATCAAGTGCTGTGTGACACTGATTTATGCCACCCTATGAGAGATCACAATCAGGCTTTGTTATTATTTTCCTGATGAATACACTACATGGAAAACTGCCTGATATAATGATGGCTCAGGATGAGTGATGCAGGTTGGTTTATTTAAAGCAGTAACATCAAAGCAAAAGGTCTGCTGATTCAGCTCATAAAAATCATTGATGCATAAAACCAACAATAATATCAGGAAAGAAGAAGGGGAATAGAGGATTGGGAGAACAGAAGAAGAAAAGGCAACCCAAACCCATCATAAGTGCACATAAGACAATCTAACTCTTTCAAAAAGCATTTGCAAATACCCTTGTGCTTAGTGGGGAGAAGTCTATGTGAAAAGATCTATGGTAACTGGAGAGACATGATATTAAGAAAAGGCATCTCTCTTCCATTTATCTATCTTTGATTGAAGCTTCTGGTCCAGCCAGCAGCTTGGGAATGTCTTCATTTACAGTATTCCTTCCTGAAATCTGAAAGCAAATGAAAAGGAGGTCAGCAACTGGAGAGAGATTTCAAACCATCCAAAGCAGCACACCGTAATATGGAGTCAGCCACACAGTGACAAGTGACCATGTGCAGTCAACCATGTCCCCAGTACCCTCTTGGTAAAGCCCACAGTGAGATTTACTGTGAATAAACTATTGCACAGATCATCTCTGCAGAATATAGGCAAAAATACCACGAGAACTCCATCAAGGTCTAAGGCAATGCATGGATTCTCCAGACCACTCCCTTCTTGACATTATTTCAGTCTCATTTATTGTATTCTGAATTCATATGAGGAGTCAACAACAGCTTAGAAGCACTGTTTGCCGTAAGTATGACTCTACAAACTGAGGCGCAATGCTCAGGATTAATACGGGATAAGCAAGAGGAGATTCAGCCCCTCGAGAGGGAGAGTTGTTTGCTATTGTTGGATGAAGTAAGTGCCTGCCCATTACCCATAAATTACTTCAGCTCCAAACGCTCTCTTCTGCACAGTGTTTTCATCCCAAACACCATGCCAGGACATTTCTGAGCTACACCTCCCTCTGAGGTTACAGAATGCACTATTCCAGCCCTGCCAGGCATTCTTTTTCCAATAAAGAAAAGAATCTATGTGTGCCACGCCAGAAGTCTTTAAGAGCCTAATCACTACTTGCATCTTGTGGCTCCATGATGAAAGGATAGCAAGGCAATCAGCTTCTCATTCCTGCTGCCATTTGTCATGATGTTTATCATTCCTCATTCGGCTGTGGCTTGGTCAGCTCACTGCTAAACTGTGTCCTCCCCTCTTTCAACCCATCAGAAGGCTCCTGCAGCCACCAATTAGGGGGAAGCAAGTCGTTATTACCTTTGTCTAAATCAATGTTCTTTGCTGGGAAGCTTCTGGCTTGCTCAGCCTTCTCCTTCAGGATGTTGTTTTTGTAATCTGTGTAAGGGAGGAGTATAATTCACACAGCCATTAGGACATTAAAAGCAAACACCACTTTACAGGCAAGGCAGATATGTGATGGGTCCTCCCTTGAAGTACTCCGGCTCTGGCATCTCCAGATCTCCAGGAGTAACTCATGGACTTACTCAGCAGGGAAAGGAAAGCTGCTATGACTTAATCTTGCCCCTGGCACTGATCAGTTATGCATACTTCAGCTTCCTGCTCCTCACAGGTACCACAGTCTTCCAGCATATAACACAATGCTGGAAGGTGAAGGTCACTGATGCTATTATCTAGGGGAGCTCTCCCGAAACATATGGGGAAGGATTTGGACTTGCTGCTGTCCTGGTCTCCAACCCACCCTTTGCAATCCCTTTGTTCTTTCCTTCAGCTTCTGTGTACACCTCTGGGGCCTCAGTTACAACCAGTTTTGGCCTGGTTTGGAGAATGGCTGCTGGTTGATGCGTACCCAGCCTGATGTCTTCACTTCTGTATTGAGTCAGATCTGTTGTGTCGACTGTAAACTCTTTCAGATTGACATCCTTCCTGAAAAGGAATAACAGTGAAGAATGGTCACATCCTTTAATAACTGGCTGCTTTCACACTCTGTCACAACAGCTTTTCTAATGCTGCTTTAGAGAATTGAAGTGACACTGTTTAATTGAAGTATGACAGATAGATAACAGCATTGGCAACCACTGTACATGGGTGCTTTGTCCTTAAACTAGCAGATTCCAGAAGGTCACACTGCTTGCTAGGGAATCTGGTTCTCCCCTCTCTTCCTTTTACTGTCTTTTCTATTAACACCTCGAGATCTCTGGCTGTGGCTCTTCTTTCCCCATGTGTTTACCCAGAGCTTAGAACAACAAGGAGCCAATCTGCACTGGAACTTCCCCATCTCTTCCACTTCAAATAAATACAATAAAACATAAAGGAACCATCTCACAGCAGGGTTTGCAGTACATCTGTGCATTACCCCTTCACTACTACCTCCTACTGACATCTCACAGAACATCATCTGTGAATCAGTTCCCAAAGTATAACAAGAGGAGATGCAAATGCTCCCTAACATGCAATCATGGTGCAAGGGTATATTCCTGGGAACATCACACTAATAATAACTGGAGTATAAAGCTGCAAAAGAATTGGGGGAAAGCAATGAATAAACTCTATCAAACAGCCTGTGCTTTACATGGCTACTAACCAGATCCTCAGCTGGTTTAGGCTCTAAGTGACAGCTGAGGGTTTAAACCCAAAAGTTCATTTTTATGCATTCTAATCCTAGGTAATAGATGCTGTGATTATACTTACTCTCCGTATTTCTTCACATTGTATTCATAACCTGAACAGGGAGAAGAAACAGAATGAGCAGTTGTATCCAGCCCAACCAAGCCCTCCCACAGAGCAGTGAGAATCACAACACTCTGGACTTATTCACAATGCTCCTCATTTGTGATGCTCACGATGGTCACTTCCACAACCCCTCCAATAAACAGGAATTCAGGTGTGTTCCAATGCCACCCTTCCCTTTACTCAGCAGTTGTTTTTACACCATACTAATGAATCTCTCTTGGCATCAGCACCTGCAAAGGCCTCCCCAGTGTGTATGTTGCTGGTTTCCAGGAGAGCATCACTGCCTTTAGCACTGTGCTGTGCAGTGATTGCAGAACCAGCTCTGCTGCCATGAGCTATCCCAATAGGCACCACCAGGGCTGGTGTTTTCCAGCACTCACCTCTCTGCCGGCGCTTGCGGGTGATGAGCACCACAATGATGAGGATGACGACGAAGAGCAGCAGAGTTGCCAGGATGTAGCCCAGCTGCTGGAAGAAGTGCAGCCGGCTCTCGGGAATGATGACATTTATCACATTGTGGCCCCTGACAACGTTTGGATCTGATGGCAGAGGAGAAGGAAAACAAGTTGATGGTTGCAATTGGTATCCAAAACAAAGCACAGTTACACATGGGCCCATACAGAGACCCAAATCCTACAATGGTTTGGATTGGAAGGGAACACTTGAACACTGCCAGGGATGGGGCAGCCACAGCTTTTCTGGGCACCCTGTGCCAGCGCCTCAGCACCCTCACAGGGA
>JANHGB010040858.1:0-16597 GCA_026283785.1 Coracopsis vasa | reverse complement strand
CCTCTTCTTATCGATTCTGTAGTGAAGTTCATGTTGAGTTGCAAGCTCATTGATATGTGTTTAAGGCACATCAGAGTACCTCTGCACACTGTCCATCCAAGAGAAAGGAACTTTCAAGACCCAGATAGACCTCTTGCATGGAGAAATACAATATAGAGCCACTTAAAAACACTGATTTCATTTAGTGAAAGCAATGTCTATGATGTGTGTTACCAGGATTGCAGATTTGACCTATCCTTCCTAATGCTCACCCCCAGTTTAATCAAGGTTTAGAAACACCAGTTCATGGGATATACGGTTCACGCAGTTAGCACTGAAACCCCCAGTGCATGTCATGGAATCAGAGCCCCTTCATTTCTTCTCATGATCACAAAACCAGGCAGGTTACAAAGAGATCACTCACCTGAGTATAAATGAACAGAACCTGCCAAAACAGAAAAAGAGAGTGTTACTGACAGCAAATAGAAGAAAGACTCCAAATCTGCTCACAGACAGCAGTGACCTCCTCTGTTATTATTCCACCTATTCTTCTCTGTTAATACATCTGTTTAACACGTGTAATGTGGTTAAATCCAGAGGCTCAGATCTTGGTCAGTCCATGCCGCAGCAGACACTGTAGTGACCAAAGGCCAAAAGACAACTTCCATCTCCAAGACTCCAAACCAACCTCCTGTAAAATTGATGGTGGGATTAATGTATTGAGGGAATTCTGTAACTCTGGAGTATGCTGAGTCTGTCAAATGAGGAGTGCTATGACTGGGCTGGTTTGCTTCACACTATGACATGACACTCATGCTGGGCAAACACATCCATCTATCCATCATTTGGGAGCATCCTCCCCAGAGACTCTTCCATCAATCACAGAATCCAGACTGGTTTGGGTTGGAAGAGAGCTTAAAGCTCATCCAGCTCCAACTCCCTACCACAGTCAGGGACACCTTCCACTAGAGCAGGTTGTGCTTGAACACTGCCAGGAATGGGGCATGCTCTGGATGCAGCTGCAACTCTCTTGAACTCATGTGACTCAGATCTATGCAGGAAGAACTCTGCAAGAACTGAACTCATGCCTTTGTCTCTGCACTTCTCTGGTCCAGTCCCTCCTGCTTTGTGTGTAGGAGGGGGTGAGGAGGTCTCCTGGCATCACGCTTTGAGGGCACGATTCAGATTCCCAACACAATGACATCGTTCATCTCTAAGCAGTCAAACCCAAACGGGTTCCAGCAAGATCATTAGATGTTTTGTCCTGCTAATGTCATGGGCACAACGTCCTCTGAACAAAGGCTGCATTTCTTGTTTAACCCAGGAATTGGGAAGTCCAAAAGAGAATAAATTCACTCCAAACTGGGGCTCTTTTAACCACCCCCGGTGCACGGGCTGAGAATAAACCCTGTTTCCTCTCCTATTCCTATCACAAAGCACTGGGCAGTGACACTAGAGAACACAACTGAGCAGCACTCTCTGTTGAGCTGCCAGTTCAAAGCCACTCCTAACGTAAGTTCTTTTTTCTACAGTTATAATCTCAGCATGACACATACAAATCTTGGACAAAGTCTGTGCTGCTCTGGATATAATAAAGAGACATCACACACGAGACATTATAATTCCATCATCTGATGGCCTGTCCTAACAGGCTGCAAAATGCCTGATGGTAAACATATAAGCTGCCAACCTCTGTCTCTGGAAGCCAGGACTGAGATTTAGCTTAGAACAATGAAGGGATGATGCAAAGCTCTTTCACAGCACCAAACCACCTTCTCCAGGAGCAATCAGTCTCACTTGCAACAGAACAACCAGCTCTCAGCATAGCATCCACTTGGATCAGTGTGACAAATGTGTCTGACAAGGGAAGAACACAGTTATCAGGACATGCACAGTGATTGTGTGCTAGGGAGTGGTGTGTGAGAGCTGTTGGCTGCACAGCCACAGCTTCCAGAGGCCTGCATTGCTGCTCATGAACAGCCAACTGATTTGGTGCTACAGAAACATCCTCTCCTGGCTCAGGCAGAGGAATGCATTCACTTCCCTCCTTTCCTCTTGGAAGTTAATGTAAAAAACACTGAGCCCAAATGCAGCACCATAAATCTAACAACCAAAGTATCCACCTAAGCCTTGCAATATGCTCTGCTCAGCAGCCTGTCACAGCCCCAACATAAGTCCAGCACTAATCCCTGCGTCTGTATCTTTTAGCTGGCCCCATTGGCATGGTGAGGACCACCCAGATCTTAACTCCATCCCACCCACAGGGGCTTTTTGCCAGGCTGGGCTGGCTCAGTTACAGGCATTTCTCCAGCAGCTCCCAAACACAACTCCCTATAAAGCAAGGAAGCAGTGAAGCTGCCTGATGTGACAGCTTCTAGATAAGAAAAGCTTGTGTCTTGTGGGCTTTGACAGCTTATTTTTCCCTCCCTAAGCAGCAGGGCAGGAGCACTCTCACTTACTTGACAATTACACTCCTAGGTCTGCTCCTCAGTGACCAGGAGATGTTGTTTCCCACTGGGAAAAGGGAAGAGTCCATTGATGCTTTGCCTGCATTTTACCATACTGCTGTTTTGACAAGTCTTTACAAGAGGCATAGGAGCTCCACAAGACAAAGAAGAACTGACTGTTCTGGTCCCCCAGCAGTGCTGGCAATCTGCACCACATACATCAGGTCATGGATGAGACTCAAATGTATTTGACATAGCTGTAAATGAGATCACTTAGAAATCCAAGGAATCTGGAATGTCTCGGATCTCTCGTATGCCTGGAGAAAGCACAACTGAAAACAAGTGACCTTCAATAACCTGAACACAGAGCACTGGGTAAAGAAGGAATCAGCCTTTTTCCCTTTTCAGTCTCCTCTGCTACGAGGCCTCGCCCTGCTATGTGAGACAAGCAGCGCAAACAAGACATGTCCCCCAGCCATGCTTTTTACAGTTATTGTTTGTCTAACCCAGTGGCTACTGAACAAAGGCAGAGTTATATCCATAACCCTGCAAAGTTCACAGCTTGTGAACGACAGGACTGGGGAAAACTGGAAGCAGTTGTTCTGGTGAGTCACCTGCAACTGTAAAACCAAGTGAAAGCTCAGTTGTGCAATCACAGCATTCCAGGACCTGGAGCTTCAAAACCACCAAATGCCTTAAGAGCCACCACCACAGAACTCCCTGGAGCTTTGCATAATCACTTGGTCCTCTCTGGGTGATGTGCCCACAAAAAGACATCTAGATGCTGTGCTCTGACATGCTCTGTGCGCTCAGCACACCCCTCAGCAGGATCCCAGACGCGTTCTGCTGGTTCCACAATATAGGAAGAGGAAAGCAGCTTGCAAAAGCATTTCCTAATCCCTTGTAAAAGGCAGAGCCAGCTCGTACTTCTTGAACCCCATCCACTTTTCAAGGAAAGAATTAAGCCACAGAAACTGCAGGCGAACTAGAAGGGAAAGCCTCCGGCTCTGCAAGACATCTGACACATCCGAGCTCTCCAGGCGGTATCCTTGGAACAGCTCAAACACAAAACTGTCTCTTGAGTCTTGCCTGAACAATGCCATCACTTCTCCTGGAGAGAGCTGCTGGCAGAGAGCCTGCTTCACAGGTAGATGCATGTGCTAATGAAACCACTAAGTTCCTGTCTCATACCAGGGGATGAAAGCCTACCAGAGCAGAAAAGGAAACTGCAAACACCAGGAGTGCTTGCCAAGGGCATGTACACTGCGTGGGACATGACAGCACCAGCTCTACCTGCAGTGCTGCTGCTGAGCTCAGGATGATCCTTGCCTCTGATACCAGCAAAGCAAGGAGAAGCCGCCTGGACTGAGCCTTGCGAGGCAATAAGCATCACTGAACCCAGACTGTAGCAAAGAGCAGGAAAGAAAACACAGAAGCCACTGGAGAAGTGAGTGCCATAACCCACTAGGTCTGTGAGGCTGGCACTGCCTGCCTAAGGAAGCTCAGCTCACTATTCCCTTGCACACCCTCTCTGCTCTCTCCTGGTCTCAGCTTCTTTTGCTCTTCTGGAAAAGCAAGAGACATCATTTGACATCAGGAGCACAGAGGGACGGTCCAGTCCTAGAGAAATGACATGTTCTTCACAAAATCTGTGTCAGATTCCTTATTTTTCCCATAAATCCCATGGGAGACTCATGCAGGGGATTTAATGGTCTCTGTCGAGCCATTAGAGTTATTGCAAAACCAGCAGTGTGTGCTACCAAGCTATTTCCAAACACTTCTGGAGAGTGGCAGTGGCTCCATGCTGGCTCCTGAGGGAGCTGACCCCATATATAAGGGGCCATAATGGCTCAGGATGCAGTGACATCAAGGTGACAGCGACACAAATGGGCTCAGCTCTCCTCTCATTGCCATGTCTTTAAATCCCACTGACCAGTAATGAGGAATAACATCTGGGCCCACCTCAAAGAGGCAAAGGAGGGAGGTGGGAAGCAGTACAGTTCCACCTAGACATGTCCCACTCCCCACCAGCCCTGCTGGCCTAGGACTGCAAGACTAAGCTTTCCAACCAAGGTTTCCCTTACAAAGCCAGGCTTTAAACTGGGCTTTGATCTAAGTCTCTGTTTATTTTTAAAGGCTTCCTGATCAGCTTTCTCAGCAGCAGAGTCTTCTGCTTCCATAAAGGATGTCAGGACTGGAGAGCCCTTAACTACCCATCTAATCCCCACATTTCCAGCACCTCACTGCAGGTAGGAACATGCCCATGACTTGGCAGGAAGCAAGAATGTGCTACCTCAGCAGAAAGGAAGCCTATTGCTTGGACAAGAAACCGATCTCCATCTTGGCCACTGCAGCACCAGGATCCCTCACAGCTTTGCCCTAACTTTCTCACAGCCAGTTCAGATATTAGCTGAGATTTATAAGCCCTTCTCTGCTTTGTGTACTTCATGCTGGCTCTAGGCCCACAGCCTAGTTTGCAGAGCCATTCCAAACACACTGCTGTTCCTCCCTGCAAGACATTAACACTTCAGGGTGTGGTTTCTCTCCAGAAAGGATCAAATATGGAACAGCACCGATTTCCTCCCTTCTCCCCTCTTTGTGTTCACTCACTATGTTATAACCTGGCTTGTATGGGGATAGCAGCACTCAGACATCAGGGCTGCCTGGCATACAGGCAGCTTTCCCTCTAAAACACACCTCAAAAGAGCCTGCCAGAGATCACCCATCCCTGGGTGGGATGCTGTGGCCTCTATGCAGCTTCCCCACTGCTCTACAGCAACCCAACCTGCTCTTCCTGCCCTGAGTGCTCCCCAAGCACTGCCAACGTGCTAAGCCACACTGGGGAGTAGCTGGACTGGTTGGTGCCTCTGAAATCCAATATGTGGCCTCTCCCCCTCCTCCAGGCTTAACCCAGCCCCATACACTGGTTTTCTGAGCCACTTTAACCCTTCTGTCCCTATGACTGATCCCATATGTTGCCAATTGCTAAACCTTGCCTGAGGCATTGCAAAACCAGGGATGATGTGGTGACATGGAAACTAATTAGGGACCAAAGTGAGAACTCTTCAGCTCCCTCCATCTGCCTGCTGAGGAATGCTGAGAGGCTCAGGTGGCTCAGCCTTACATTAGCAGGGCTGGGAAGAGCAGGGGGTCACCAGTGCTCCTTGCTTCCTACCATCAGTTCTTGGAGCTGGAACTGGTCCTTTGCTCAGAAGTGCTTCCTTAGAGTCCAAAGTGTGGATTTGCTGGAGGTTTGCATTATCCTTAAACCTTCTCCTGCCATTCAAGCCTTCCTGGGGTTTCTCTGCTTAGCTTGAGGGGATGCTCTCAGCACACTAAACCTTGTCTCAGCTCTTACAGAAAGCTCTGTGATTAAGGAACAGGTAGAAGCCATCCTGTCCCTGTGAGCTCTCATCCCCTTCTTGCACCTTACCCAAAAGTGTGTCTCTAACTTGATGCTGACCAGACAACTAAACCCAAACCAAACAGAAACCCCACATTCCATTCTTCCCCTCCATCCTGAACACTCACACAAACATCAGCTGGTTCTGCCTCTTCAAAAGTATAAAATAACCCTGGATCATGGGAATCTCACTACAGAAGCTTTACTGTACCCACATTCAAGCTTAGTATTTTGGAGTCTGCTGATCAAGTAACTGATAGGAAAAAAGAGACTGCACAAACATGCTGGAGTATATTTAAACCTCCAACATTTCTCCATGCTCTCCCCTTTCCCTCTTTTCCATGACAAATCCACGATTCCCTCCCCCTAAACCTGAACAAACCCTTACAAAGACACCAGTTGAACCCCCAGCCCATCACACGAGCACCAGGAGCTTACTTTGCTGAAGCACCATCTGCCACAGGAGGAGTTTTGCGAGCTGCTCCATTGCTCCAGCAGCGTCTCCGTGTTTCCGTCTCACTGGAAAAACAAGTTGAAGGCTTCTTTTTTTCCCTAACTTTCTTGTTTGGGAACTGAAAACACCGTGACCTCATCAGTTCCCATCCCGGAGCTGGGGACAGCAGCTCATATTCGGCACTTACTCCACCTCCAACTTCCAACTCCCCACCTCCCCACTCTGCTCTCCCCCTCCACCTCCTTCCTTTCCCTAACACGTTCTACCCAGCTACTACAAACACCCACTCTGCTCTTTCCCCTCCCTCTGGGCCCTTCTGATCTGCCCCTGGCTTTGATGTGCAGTTTGATGGGGTAGAGCTGGTCCCACACAACTCTGGGCTCACAAACAATCTTTCTCCCTCCCCCTAGGGATGGAGCTCATTTTCCTTGTGCTTTACTTGATCCAGCTGTTCCTTCCTTTGTTTGACACTCCTCCAGCTGTCTGCCTGGGACTGGATTGATTCTGTTGCCTTCAGTTTTTGATCTCTGTCTCCTCATATGGTTTTACTTCAAGCTCCAGTCACCAAAGACAACCTAGAAAACAATACTCTGTCCTGTGATTTGTAAGCAAGGGTTTAATAGCAGCTTTCTTAGCAAAAGGGTAATAATGCCAGAGACTGGATATGGGGGAGCTTAAGGCAGTGCAGGCAAAAGGGCCTGGAATGCAACTAAAAGCCCCAGAATACTGCAATGGGGGACCAAGTTTCTCTATCACAGCTGGGTCAGACTTAGAACTTCTGCTTTTAGCCCTTCTCACAAGAACTGAACTCTGCTTGTAGTTACTTGGCTGGCACCAAGACAAACAGCCAGGATCTGAGACACTGCTGCTCTTCTCCTTTGGGTACTTGTAAGACAATACCAGCCCAAATAGCAGTGCCAAGCCAGAGCAACAGTGTCAAGCAACAAGTGAATCTTCAGCAGTCTTTGCTCAAGGGGAATGCTTGTTAAATTACATCTCCCAGTTCCTAAAGCCTGAACTGATGTGTTTAACTGTGTTTATATAACCCAGTGCACTGTGCTCCACTATGATTAGAAGTGTTAATGCAGTCAGTCACTTGAAAACAGTGACAAACAGCAGAGAAAGCAGCAGCAAGTTCCTAAACACCAAACACTGCTTCACAAGTGAAAACCTACCCCTTTGTGTGTATGCTCAATTGGAATAGCTGAAACCTTGCCAGCCTAACCTAAAGAGGGCAGCAGCCTGAGGCTGATAAACCGTTTAGAACTGGTTTAAGTTAGTCTCCTCTGCTGCCTAGAAGCATTAAGACATTTCTCTTCCCCATAATCCAAGTTCTGAAAACAGCAATTTATTTCCACTGGAAAAGTTTATTTCAAGTGGGACAAGATGGTAAAAGACACTGAGTCAGAGCAGTCCAAGTGCTTTCAGGTATGGGTCTGAAAGGTACAAATGTCGCTTTAGACTTGGAATACGACTCCATCTGAATCCAGCCTTGTATAGACCTTACAGCCTAATCCATGTAGGTGACTGAACTAGCCAGGGGTCTTTTAATACAAGACTTGCAGGAAGACTGCATGAGTATAAAGTGAGGAACTAGCACCTACCACTGTAGCTGCTGGTAGCACATGGTACAAAATGAAATATGGGAAAGCTTTCTGCTTGCTGTTGTGAGATTATGGTTGTTCCTGGTTAACAGCAGACAGAACCAGACACTTCCTAAGAAATTCCAAGAAACCATTGGAGCTATTATTACACAATTTGTCCATGCAAAAGCCTGCTGTGAGCTCCAGCAGGTCTCCACTCTGTACAGCACAGATACAGTTCAATTATAACCCTAATGCAAACCATAGGCTTGTCTTTGCAAGCCTCAGGTATCTGCATTAACCCAATTCCACAGACACCTGCGTGCAGCAAAGGCTCCTCCTATGTCCCTCAATTGCAAAGCTGCTGCAGATTCTCAGCCATCACAACACAGACAATATGACCCACAGCAGCTGAGGTGCTGGGCTGGTGCTGAGCCACAAGTCTGGTGCTCTTTGCTCTCTGTCAGGCCATGGAGCCAGAGGAAAGGCTCAAATCTGACAGCCTTTTGTTCAGCTGCGTTAGCAGAGGCTGGAAAATGCTTGGCTTGTGGGCAAGAAGCTGTTCCCATTGCGCAGGCAGCAGACACAGCACCCTCTCCTGCCCTTGGCTTCTCTCAGTCACACGCAGAACCTTCCAGGCTGCAATTCCAGGTTGCTTTCCCACCTTTCTGCCTCCCAGCTTTGGCACTGCAGAGGTTACAGCCTGTTTCTCGCATGACTTCTGGGATGGATGCAGATTGCTGTGGTTGCTGCTGTCATGAATTGGCTATTTCCTGACTGAAAGAAGCCAAGTTGAGGCCGAACCCACTGAAGGCTCCTAGAGAAAACCATGCACTGAGCAAAGAACTTCTCGGGGTTCAGAGGGAGAGGAGGGAAGGGACACAGGAGGCTCTCACATAGATCTTTGCCTTTTCCTCACTCTAAACCTGCACAGTCTCCACCCAGCGCTGTATTCCAGAGCTTTGCTAGTCCAAAAGCTCCTGCACAGGCAGCTGTGTCAACACTGCCTCATCAGGAGCTGGATTTCTAACTAGGCTCTCCATAGAGGCAGACCTGGGCAGCATTCCCCAACCCTCCTCCTTCCTCACTCCCTGAGGTACTTTGGGGATGGATTCTCAGCTGCCCACTGCGGCCCATACAGCTGTGCACCCTGACCACAGGTCCTATCCAAAGGAAGCAGCTTCATCCATGCAACGAGAGGGAACCTTCCAGCATCAACCAAGTGGTTCTGCACCTGCCAAGCCCATCACAGAGCAGGCTAACAGGGAGAAGAAAGGCCCCTGTGTTTCCAGTCACCCCCATTTCAGATATGAAATACATGGTGATAGGAAATAGCTATTTCATATAATAACTGTTTCTTATCTATTTCAGATATGAAATACATAGTGATAGGAAATAGCTATTTCATATAATAGCTATTTCTTATCTATTTCAGATACAAAATGCTGGTGACTCAGGTGGAAAAACATCCCTGCCCAAAGACAGTGCAGGGTCACAATATTGCTTGGCTTGCAGGAAACAATAATGGGCAATCCATGTCAGCCAGGAAGTTTCCTCTTCCCAATCCCTTCCATGTTAACACTTTTGTTTTCCATGGCCACAGGAATGAATCTGAACTGAAAACCACCAGTATAGAAATACTAAGCAAGTATGAGATTAGGAAGAAGGTCTGATGTCAAGAGGGACCATCCATCCCTCTATTGCCATTTTAAGAGCCATTAACCCTGGGAAGCAGGAGTGGAAGTGGCCACTTCTGTCCCATTTTCAGAGCTCTAAATATATGGAATGTATTAAAAAGGAATGCCAGGATTAATGCTCTGTTGACACAAAGATACAAATCACAGCACAAGGCTTTATGGACTGGATTTGTCAGCACTCCATGCTTATTACCAACAACTTCTTCAGATCCTCTTTAAATACAGGACCCATAATACTCTGCCACGATCAAAGGAGAAAACACCTACCCATGAGCAGAAGCAAGGATAATTCCTAGAACTGAAAAGTAATAGGGAATGCTACAGCTTGGGAATAAAGCGTGCTAATTGACAGGTCAGTAGCAAAGGGAGGATCCTACAAAGCTAAACCACAAGCAGAAATAGAGCTTTGCATGGGAACAGCAAGAGGGGTACTGCAGATCAGTGTTGATGTACACTGATACCATTCATCTATATGCTCAAATAACCCTTTTTGTGCCAATAGTGATCAACCTGTAACACACAAACGGATGAACACACCCCATATTCACTCCCCCATCTAAGAAAGGCCTGGTGTGATCAGGGGAGCCTTCAGAGCTGATGGAAAAGAGCAATGTCCCACAGAACCATGCGAATCACCAGAGGGGATGGGCTTCCCGGGTGGCTTCATTTGGTTGCAAAGCTTTTCTCATTACAATAAATCTTTCAGCTGCAATGAATCCCAGAAGCAAGGCTGAAATAATCCAACTTGCAGCAAGAGCTGTGAACTGAAAGGACAAATCTGAGACCCAACCACAATAACAGGGCTGTGAAGCGAAGCCTGTCATTATCCCAGTGATGTAACAAGCCGTGTCCCTCTTTCAGACCCAGCATTACAATGTTTGGTCCCTCACCATAACTGCTAAAGCTCCTACTGTGCCTTCTCTGAAGAACAAACTCAGAATGACAACTTGAGGGTCTGGCCAGAGGTTTTTCTGCTTTATTTCATTGGAGTCCACTGTGATCACCAGCCTGGGATACAGCCATCAAACCAACAGCTAAGGAAAATACACACATGTAGTGTATGAGAATGGCACATCCCTGGCACCATTTACACTAGGTAGGTAGAAAGCAATATGATGGAAATAGTTAACAATACCCCTGGGACAATCTGTTTCCAGCAAAGAGAAAGGTGAAGTCCACAAAGCCACCCCACAGAGGTAGTCACTGCAATGGTCTGAGCTCTGCTATGCCCAAGCACTTCTGAAACAGAATGGGAGGGCTGCCCAGGAACAGTGTTATCCGGGGGCTGTCCTTTGCAGGCAATTCAACTCTTCCTGTCTTGGCTCTCCAGCTGGAAGGCTCCGCTTCCCTATGTGCCAAAGGCATTGGAGCATAAATTAATTAATGTGAATGTCCAGGTATGCCAGGTATTTAGATGGAAGCTTAAGAGGGTTTTGATCTTCTGCTTAATGCACTGAGCTTTGCAGCTTGCCTAGGAGAGACTCAGACATGCACAAAGGAGTTAAACAGGGGCACGCAAGCAGGCTGCTCTACTGAATCCATTAATAATGTGCATGAGTGTTTCTTGCTCCTCCGGCACTGTCCTTGTACAGGTCAGAGAGCTCTGTCTGCATCTTTTGCCATAAGGCATCTCTACAGCTTGGTCTAGCATGGCACAATATTTAAACACCCCCTTCAGTTGGAATGCAGTCAGCTGCAGATTCCTGGGATTCATCTCAAAACCATTAATAGAAACCAGTTACAAAAACAGAGAAATTGCTCAGGAAACCAACATGGATTTTTTTCCCCTCCAGTCTGAAGCCTGGGGATTATTTTTCCAAGACCAAAAAATGCATTTGGGTAATTTTTCCACAACATGAAATCCAAAAAGCTGGGTTCAGTGTGGGGAGAAAAGCCAAATGTGCCCCTAAAAATCATCAGAGGCAGACACTCAGCAGGTACAAACCAGCAAACTTACACTGTGTCAGTTTACACCTGCTGGGAATCTTCCTCATAAAACCTGGTCTTCCACAAATCCCCCTCAGATCTTGTATCCTGCCACTAGAGAGCTGTAGGGAATGCTGAAAGTTGGCTCCCCTAAAACAAAAGAGAATGAAGAGTCTCTTTCACTTTGTCTTTGCTGCGGATCCCACAGAGCTGTGCTTCACCAGAGGGTTTCTCTGGTGCTGAACAGATTTGCCTATTCATAAATGTATCCTGCCACTCATAACCTGTGAAAATCACTGTCAAAACCCTGTAATCAATAAATATTTGATATTAAAGACAGTTCTTTTGAATTTGAATCAGCATCAAATTCCACACTGCTCCAAATGAGCAGCTGAGGCAGATGCAGTCAGGCTAAGTGTTAAGTTGGTTAAATCCTAATAGAGCAGTAAGTGTTCTCACTGAGGTGGTTTTATTGGGGGTTTTAATTTGGTTTTGCTTTAAATGGTGTTTAATATAAGCACAACATCCCCAGTCTCAGGAGGCAAAGAGACCTGATCCAGGGAACAGTTGAGTACTGGCCTCTATCTCCTTACTCATTTCTTTTGAATCCATTTTTAGGTACAAATCTTAACTGGGGTTTCAACCTACAGTCCCCTGCACTGTAGCAGTGCCTCCTGGTACAGCTAAAGGAGTAGTTCCAGTAGATGACAGCAGTAACAGGCTGTGATCTTCCATCTAGGCTAGCACAGTAACAGAATTCCACATGGACAGATGTTCCATATTTCTTAGATATCAAGTACCAAAATCATGATTGTATTTCATGTTATCCATTGGCACCAACCATCATCCTTTGTGACAGAGAAGGTCCACACAGGAACAAAGTGCTCATCCCAAACAACACTGACTAATAAGAAATCCCAAAACAAGCAGCAAATAAATCAGGAGTGGAAACAGAGACACAAAGCAGCACCTCAGTGACATCCACAAAGCAGAGAGGTTCATTACAGTTTTCTCTTAAGTTTAATACCTTTAGCATAAACCAAAATGTGTAAAAAGGGAATCTGGAAAATCAGTTCCCTATAAAAGTAATTTCAGCTCAGTAGAAAAGAATTTAAGGAGCTTGTCATAACTGGTTCAGTTAAAATACCTTTAGAAATAGACAACCTAAAACCACCTTAGATGGTTTTTTCTGGTCTCTCATTCACATTTGCAAGGGTCTTTTTATTGATGGCATCACACTCATGGTTGTTGCACATAGGTTTTAGATACAGCACAAGCAGCTTCTGGTAGGAAAAGCCTGTAGTCTAAACAGCCAGGAGCAGGAGGGAGACACACAGCACAGAGGGAAATGACTCACCCAAACTCACACAGTGGATCAGGGGCAGAATTAGGAATACTGCCCAGAGCAGCTGCACATCAGCCTACCAGCATCTTCCTTACTGCCTGGGCTACGCTGCTGCTCCTCCTCCCAGGGAGCCTGGAAAGCCCTGGCACTGTGTGAAGACTGACAAGGAACCAGAAGGAAGCAACTCAGGCATAATGTGGACAGAACCCTGATTTTTAGCTTTAGGACAGCCTGTTGCATCCCTCTTTCCTCTCAGATTTTCCCAGTATTCCGATTCCCTTGGACAAACACGAGTCATTACTACCTGCTGCTTCTTTTCAGGACAGCACAGTGACAGGACGAGAGGGAATGGCTTTAAACTGACAAATTTTGTTTGAAATACTAAGTACTTGAAATATTCAATACTTAACTCCCAGTCTATTCTGAAAGCCAGTAGAAGTATTAAGTATTTATCCCCTAAATCTATTCTGAGAGCCACTAGTGTCTTCAACACACAGAGTTAAAAGAATAAAGAATGATGCAGGTATGAGCTCCAAATCAGCACAGGAACTATGAAGCTCCTGAGGGGATGGCAAAATATGCAGATCTGAATTGGAGTTACCATCAATCTTAACTTGAGGAGCTGCTCTGTTCACGTATATGCATCTCTCAGTGTTCCTCTAAGGGTCACAGCAGAACTCTGTGCTCCTAGGAAGCAAGAGGATTTTATTCAGGGCTCCTGACAAGCTACCATGTGCAAGTGAGTACCCCAAAACTACATCCATACAAATGAGCCCCCCATATTAACTGCTGAGTATCAAGTGCCTAAGACAGAACGGAGCCAAGCTATGACCTGGGACTGACTCACTCCCATGAGAGCTGTGGTTCTACAGCATCTCAGCCTGTTCAAATCCAGGATGAAACCATTAGGCTCCGCTCTAGGGGATAAAAGCAGAGCACTGGTCCAATTTGGCAGATGGTGGACAGCACGGAGCTTCAGGAGGAAATGATTGAGGGATCAAATCACCACTTCCAACACTTACTCAGCCAGTGTGTTTGCCTTAAGAAATGTGAGAGAAGGCAGCAGCTCAAACCGTGCCATCCCACCTGGCTCTTATTCATCACTTTCTAAATCCCAGGAAGAGGCACCAGACAGGCTGCCCCAGGTCCCATCTTTCAGCTCAGCAACACTCCTCTGTAAAGAAGAGGCCTGCACTTTGCATGCTTTTTCATTCCAGATCTCAAGGCAGTTTACAGGGAAGTCTTCCAATATCTATAGGGGGCCTACAAAAACTCTGGAGAGGGGCTTTTGACACGGACAAGGGGGAATGACTTTAATCTGATAGAGGGGAGATTGAGATGAGCTCTTAGGCAGAAGCTCTCCCCTGTGAGGGTGCTGAGGCGCTGGCACAGGGTGCCCAGAGAAGCTGTGGCTGCCCCATCCCAGACACAGGGGCTTGGAGCAAGGTGCTCTAGTGGAAGGTGTCCCTGTGCATGGCAGGGGTTGGGACTGGATGAGCTTTAAGGTCCCTTCAACCCAAACCATTCCATGATTCCATGTTTCACTCCCCGGTGCTGTCCCTGCAGAAGTACCTGCAGCAGCTCTGGAACACCATCCTGCTCATCGCCCTGCTCCTCTGCACCGGTGTGATCGTGCAGGCCCAGCGGCAGTCACGGCAGGACCCGTCGGAGCAGGATGCTGAGGTTGGGATGTCTCCGTGCTCTGCTCCTCCCTGGGGTGATGGGTGCCAGGCTCTGACCCTCTGCTGTCCCCGCAGCTGGACCTGAAGCAGCTCATCCACCGGCGGCTCTCGGCGCTGAAAACACGGCGCTACCACCCCGGCAAAGCGCTGCGGAGCCGCGCCTGCGAGATCGACAGCTGTGCCGTGTGCTTGGACCAGTTCCACAAGAGCCAGGTGGGCACTGGGAGCACTGGGGCTGCCTGTGCTCCTGCCATCCCTTGCTTGCTGGGCCCCAGCTCCGCTCACGTCCGTGTCCCTCCCCGCAGTGGCTGCGGGTGCTGCCGTGCTGCCACGAGTTCCACCGGGACTGCGTGGACCCCTGGCTCCTGCTGCAGCAGACCTGCCCCCTCTGCAAGCGCAACATCCTGGGTGAGAGCCCACCACCACCACTGGGGTGAGGGCTGGGGGGGAACCAGAGCCCCCCCGGCTCCCCGTGGTATCCCCTCCATCCTCCTGCCTTGCAGGGAACTGCTGCCCGGAGAGCTAGCTGGCCTGGTAGCCGTGCTCCAGGGATGGACCCATGGGTGCTCTGGGGAGGGGCAGGGGGTGCTCGGGCAGCAGCAGTTGCTGCTGGCACGGGCTCAGCGCCCATCACACCCCGAAGGAGGATGTGGGGGGCTCTCCCGAATGAGCACAAGTAGACGGGCAGGGGGGGTCCAGTGTGGGGAGGACAGGGGAGTGGGTGCTGGGAAGGGAATAGGGACACCCATGGGTGCAGCAGGGTGGGGGGTGCAGAGGCTGGGCTGTGCTCTCCCTGCTCATAGTCACTTTTATAGGTCTCTTTTTGTTTTCTATTCACGGGTGCCTGTGGTGGGGTGGCCCCTGCACGGTGGGGTGCTGGGTGCCTGCGGTGGGGTGGCCCCTGCACAGTGGGGTGCTGGGTGCCTGCGGTGGGGTGGCCCCTGCACGGTAGGGTGCTGGGTGCCAGCTCTGTGGGGTGCCAGCTCTGCTGGGGGCCTCGCCACCGAGGGCAGGGCCAAGGCTTTATTTATACTAACTTATTATGAGGGGTGGCACGGACTGGCTGCAGGGACCCCGCGTGGGGCCTGTGTCACCGGAGCCAGGGGTGCCACAGGGGCTGGGACTCACTGGTCTCTATTAAACAGGAAGTGAGGAGAGGCTGCTGTGTGTTGTGTTGAGCTCACCAGGTTCCTGATGCCCTCCCAGGGCTGCTCAGGGGTCCCCAGCTCCTCTGGGGGCTGGTGGGTGCCAGCAGCACAAGGAGAGCTGCTGCCATGGGCTGAGGGGCTCAGCCTCCTCTCACCCCCAGCCTTCCTCTTCCGAGCAGCTTGGCCAGTCCCAGTGGAGGCACAAGAGGATGGGCCAGGAGTGGGTTTCCCAAGGGAAGGGGCCCCAGGATGAGGCAGTGTCCCTTGGGCAGGGGCTGGGTGCTGAGCTCTTCACTTCTGTGTTAGTCTCAGGAGCATTTATTCATCGGCGGTGGCCACCGGTGCGGGAAGAGGACAAGGGACGGGCTCTGCCTCGGGGCTCAGGGGGGCTCAGCACCAGGCCCTCAGCCACAAGCAAGGGACTGCATCCGGCCTTGCCCATGGGCTCTGCCCAGGGTGGCTTTGCCCGCTGGCTGCTGGGCGCTTGCTGCCCGGTGTCACCTGCGCATCCCAGTGTCACTGCATGTGCCAGTGTCCCCGTGTGTCCCTTTGTCCCTGTGCGTCCCTGTGTCCCTGCGCTGTCCCAGCTGCTCGGCGGCCTGTGGGTGGTGGGAGCGGTTAGAGGGGAGGAAGAAGAGGGGAGGTCCCCAGCTCCTTCCTCTGGGGTCCTACTCACCCCTTGTCCTGCCTGCCAGTGTCCCTGCTGCACTGGCTGACCTGGGACCACAGCTGGCTCTGCGGGATGTGCTGCGGAAGGGAAGAGAAGGGATGAAACTTCCCCACCATGTTCAGCTCCAGTGGGGCTGATGGAGAGGAGGGACATGGAGCTGCTGGAGGGAGTTGAGATGAGCTCTTGGGCAGAAGCTCTTCCCTGTGAGGGTGCTGAGGCGCTGGCACAGGGTGCCCAGGGAAGCTGTGGCTGCCCCATCCCTG